>JAEIGH010000447.1:0-47347 GCA_018903575.1 Drosophila saltans
CGATAGTTTATTCATTACTTCTTAAACTTTTAAGAAACGGATTAACAAAATCTTCAATACAACAGTTTTACACTTGATAAATATATCTTCAATTTCAGATATAATTTAGAGACCCATAACTGATCTCTAAATGGTTATTCTAAGAGTATAAAGCTGAACTAAACTTGTTACATTTGTTTCCATTTTTGGTTTGTTGTTGTATTCAACTATTATCTGCTTTTCAATTTGCTCTTTGCGACAGTTTTTGACCAGCGCAGCATATGATTTTAATGATGTTGTCTATTCCATATGTTGACCTGCTCTAAAAAAAGAGGATAGAAGGGAAGAACAAAAGTTCTGGGAAACAAATACAAAGGTTAAAAGCCAAAACTTCCATAGAAAAGCATTTGGGGCGAAGTCTTCTGTATATTGTTAGTGTTATTGGACCATAACAAAAAGCAATTGCTGAAATGTTTTCCCCGTTTTCTTTTTTTTTTTTTTTTGGTTCACGTACGCAGGAGAGACAACAGTAGAGAGTTGCCTGACACGATTTTCTTTCATTTTTTTTTCTTCATTTTTCCTATCACATCGACAGAGTGCCAAAAGCTTATGTTTTATTTACAACTTTTGGTTAGAAGACATGCTGCGTTTACAATAACGTATTGCTATTTGGTCCTGTACTGGAAAGCATTTTATGATTGGCAGTCTAATGCAAATGGTAAGGGACAAACGTTTGGGGGAAAAAATCAATTCATGGCTATCAATAGCAAATGGAATTGAAGTATCGTGAAATATATATAAGACTCTACATCAGACACCAAAGAGTTTGACTGCAAATGAAAGCAGTCAAAATGGCAGCTCCTTGACTTTGCTATAAAGATGTTATCAAATAAGTTGGTTTTTAGTATAAAGTTCGCTTTCGAATAGAAAAATTGCTTATATCTTTGATAAATGTTGCAAAATTACAGAGAATCGTTGTGAAATTTTACACAAAAACCTTTCAGAAGAGCAACTTTCGAGTATATTAACTGGTATGTTGTGTGTAAGAAACTGTTTGGAAAGTTAGTTAGTTTTATTTACTATATTTTTTAAGTAAATATGCTTTCGTCCTTTTAATAAATTATATTTTTTTAATGGCCAACGAATCACATTCCATTCAAAAGAAGGCTTACGATTTCGAAGCATTAGCAACATTATCTCGTTTTTCCAAGCAGATCATCATTTTTATGGCCATTATTTTTAGTATTTTAAAATCCGTTTAAGTAAAACACGTTTTGGCACAGACACTGCTCATTTTGCCCCATACAGTGCACAAGAGAAGTTTTCGCATAAGAGTATTTATTTGAAAATTTCTCAACATGTGAAAAAATCACCAGGTAAATGCAAAAACATATTGGACCAAGACTTTTTAGAGCACTGTATGTAAATATATGCTAAAGTCTGCACTCTTCTCATCTCTTCAAAAAATATACATATATGTATGTATGTAAATCCTTACCCACACAGACACTCACACATACACACAAACTGAGGCATAAGTTTGCTAAGTCAGCGCTTACACGCAAAATTCACACACATCAGATGAATGTATGTATGCATATACAATTTTTGGACTACATCCAAGCAGTCATGCAAAATGGAACAAAAATGAAAATGCACACACAACAACTAAGAGAAAAGAGAGATAGAGAAAGAGAGAAAAAAAAAGGAGAAAACTTTGAATACAGCAGCAGAGTAAGAAAACTAAACCCAAATTTCTATTCTGTAGAGGTTTTATATGTGCATCTTTCTCGGTGGGGGGGAGAGAGAAATGTTTGTTGTGAAACTTTCATTTTAGTCCTGGATTTGCCTTCAAGGGATGTGTTTTTTGAGTAAGAAGTGCTGCTACCCTTTTTTCTTACGAAAATAAAGATTTTTCATTTAAATTGCACAGAATTTATGGAGAGGCAATTTGAGTTATGACAATGCAAGGACACTTAATAAATCTGTAATCAGGGACACATATTGCTGGGCCTTATTAAGATATGCAGATAGAAAATCTGTGCAAGGAAACTGTTAAAATATAAAACAATTTCGTTTTATGTAGAAATTCTTTAAATGTAAAGGGCAGAATATGAAAAATATAAAATAAAGAATATTCCTCAGTTGACATTAGCATTATATTTTTCCTATCTAAATCAAACTATTTATAATAAAAGCGTGTAAATAATTTATTTAATTAAGTTATGCAGTCAGTAAAATGTTTTTGATGTGTATTTTGCAAGTGCTAAGGAGAGTGCATAGTATTACTTTTGCCAAAAAACATAAGCCTAAAATCGGTAAAACTTCCATTACAGATACCTCTTTTAAAGGACAATTACTAAGTGATCATCTGCACAATTTTACTCTCTTAAAAGAACAACTCTCTTGAGCGGTTAAAAAACGTCCGCCCAAAAAGGTTTTACTGTATTACACTTGTACCACCTACCGAGTAAAATTTAGTTGTTCTTAATTTTTTTAGAACTAATCATGATGATTATGATAATGATTATTACTTTATTTATATGATCGTTTCTCTTCCTCTTTTTCAGATTTTCATATTTCTTTTTATTTTACTGCTAATTCTTTGGCTTTCAAAACCCAAAAAGCGTCTGATTTGCCCTTTGTTAAGCCTGAAAAAACTAAAATGAAAAACTTTGCCCATTTTAATTGCGTTATTTCCCTCATTTGTTGAGAGGGGGTAAAATTTATTACACTAAAACTCATATCGATATAAGTATTTTGAACACTTTTTTGAAAGTAAAACGCAGTCGGGATGGATAACGTTTTATGACACTCAAAAATGTATTATTTGAAGATACAATTTGTATAACTTTTTTGTGGTTTTAATTTATTTTAAAAATATTTTCTCTACTTGTGTTTAAATGCTTTTTAAATTTCCTTAAACTCTTCTATAAGTTTAATTTGGCTCTCCTATATTTTCTACTCTTTCTAGATTCATACAGTATGTCAGTTATATAGTTACTCAATATTCCATTTGCATAGTTTTGCTTAAATTGTCATTGAACTAGTTCTTCTCCATTGAATGCTCATCACAGTTGTGTGTAGTTCTTTTGGTCTTATTTGCGGTTAAGTTGCTGCCCCAAAAAGTATGCCACGTTATTGTTGCAAATTTCAGTTCAGTTTTTATACCCTGTACCCATAGGGTAAAAGGGTATATTAAAGTCGCCAAAATGTATGTAACAGGCAGAATTAAGCATTTCCGACCCTATAAAGTATATATATTCTTGATCAGCATCAACAGCCGAGTCGATTGAGACATGTCCGTCTGTCCGTCTGTCCGTCTGTCCGTCCGTCCGTCTGTCCGTCTGTCCGTCCGTCCGTCCGTATGAACACCTAGATCTCAGAGACTATAAAAGATAGAGCATCCAAATTTGGTGTGAACATGCGTCTAGTGTGTACACAGATCAAGTTTATTTCAAATTTTTGCCACGCCCACTTCCGCCCCCGCAAATCGCGAAAACGTATTACTAGAGCTGTATTAAAGATATCGTATTCTTACTTGGCACACCTAATTATATATTAAAACTGGACCAGCTGACCAAATTTAGTCAAAATCGGACAATAAATATCGGAGATATACCTATATGACTTTTGCACTGAATTGCCAAGGCGGCATTGGCTGCCAAGAGTGAGCGAGACAGTATGCGTTCGCTGTTGCTGCATGTTATAGAGAATTTTGCATGAAATTTATGGCGATTTCGAGGATATTCTATTTCATTTAATATAACTAGTTGGTACAGGGTATACTCAATGTCGGCAGGGACGACTTGCTTGCTTCATTTTTTCTCTTTTTTTTTTGCTGTCTGCATTTTATGACTTTGCAGCAACTAGGAGGCAGTTGGAGAAGAGTCCTTTTGGAAGTCCTCTGCAAGTAATTGTTACATGCATTCGAGTTGACTTGCTGCGGTCTTCATGCACATACCCATACATGCATATACACATACACACACACATATACATATACATATATGTATCTGTTTTGGTTCTGCTTTCAGCCCTCCTCACCTACCCCACCTATACATATATATGTAGTATATAATGGCAATTTTCTGCAACGACAATGCCGTATTATTAGTTATCCTTTCTCTTCAAACATAGCCATAGCATGTGTGTGTGTGTGTGTCTGTTTGTGTGAAACCGAGTTTTGCATAATAAATTAACCGCATGGCTGGTTAGCGTTTCGCTCATTAAAGCGCATTTGTATTTAGTTGTGCATAAAACATTAAGCGAAAATGAGCAACGTGACCATAACTAGTCCTAATGCCACAAACATTGCCAAAAGGACATTGGACAACAAACAGTACAATGCAATCAGCACATTGTCCATGTATATATATATATATGGCAATCACACATGTTTGCTGGGCAATCATCCATCCACCCACATGTCTCGTGTCCTCCATCCACCCCTTGCTCATTCACTCAAACGAACTCATTTGAATTCATATTTATATTATGTGAATTTTGAAAATTTCCAATTCAATGCAATAGAGACAGATACATACATAGATAAAATGAGAGGCGAAAGGACAGCAAGCCATGTCATGTCCTGCTTGTTAGCTTGTAATTATGTGATTAAATACCGCTCAACTCGGCAGTAACATGTATTACATGTATATATTGATTTTAAATTGAATCAATTTATAATTGAGTATCATTTAATTTTTCCTAAAAATGAAACTGTTATTAAAATTAAAAAAAAAAAAAAAAAAAAAAATTTTTTTTTCATCCCTTTTTTTTTTCCCCCACCCTAAAAATTTTTTTTTTTTTTTTTTTTAAACCTAATTAAAAAAAAAAAGGACTTTACATGGAACTGTCAAAAGGTAATGATTTTACTTGGAATTTGGGCAATCTTACAATCTGCCGATTTGTAAGAAATTGTCAAATTAATGTAAATTTTTTTATAATTTTGATTTGTTAATACAATTTTTCTTCTTCAGACTTTGATTATATATTTTTTTCAAAATTGTTTATTAGCCATTAACCTGTGTTAATTTCTCAATTAATTCAGATAGTTTTTCATCTATATGATATAGTCATCCGATCGGGATGATTCCGAGATATACAATGCCTGCAGCAAAAAGAAGCCTGGGTGCAAAATTTCAGCTCTGTAGCCTTAAAGGTCTCGGAGGAGAAGCTGTTGATCCAGACAGACGGACAGAAGGACAGACGGACATGGCTATATCAACTCAGCTCGTCGTGCTGATCAAGAATATATATACTTTATATAGTCGGAAACGCTTCCTTCTGTGCGTTGCAAACTTTTGACCAAAATTAATATACCCTTGCAAGGGTATAAAAATCTTTTCTATGGTGTCACACATTTGTTTTCACTCAGTTACAAGTTGGAACATTGATAATTTCATTTGCGAAGAAAATAAAGTGATTTAAATGTAATATTTCCTGTTTTACTTTCAAAAATATATAAATTCATGTATCAGTTTTACTGCCGATTACCGACTACCAATATTTAATCTGGACTCGAATTGGAGCTCTACTTTTATTATATACAAGTAACATGAAAACTTTACTTGTGTTCCCTACCAAACCAAACACATTTCTGTTTAGAAGTAAAATTTTTTGCTTAATTATCTCTCCACTTTATTTTTTGCACCGATGTCTCTCTTGAGTTATTGTATTCAGCTAGCAAAAACAGATTAAAATATTTTTCTTCAATTTCTTCCAGTTTTACAACCCTTTTTGCAACTTGAATTTTAAACCTCTCTTCTTAACTCTTTTTCTCGTATATGCCATGTACTCGTCATGCTAACTAACTCTAACGTAAGCAAGCAATGTTGATGCCCCGTGATAAGATTGCGGAAGCGGAAAAAATGCCGATAATATCTGCAGTAGCAAAAGGAAGCTTGTTGGCAAAACAGTT
This sequence comes from Drosophila saltans, assembly GCA_018903575.1. Lineage (NCBI taxonomy): Eukaryota > Metazoa > Arthropoda > Insecta > Diptera > Drosophilidae > Drosophila > Drosophila saltans. The sequence continues at coordinate 5,903 of JAEIGH010000447.1, forward strand.
CAGTTCAAGTCAAGTCACTCAGTTGGCTTTTTGTGTATGCCTGGCACATGCTCACCTTCTAAATAAGAAACAAAAAAAAAAAGAAGAAAAAAGAAAAAATAAATATAGCAAAGGAAAAAACTGTTATTCACCTGTCGGCCAACAAACAAACTGGCAAAGTGAGTTGAAGGCAGCAAAAACCCACCCAAGGAAACTCAACGCCTCCGCCATTTGCCAGAGATTGGGCCGGGGTAGGGGGTGGATGGGTACATATAAACGATTTACCTGCCTTCTACATGGGTCTTAACCTTGTCGCCTGCATTGTCGTTTCGCAGTGGCAACTCTGCCATATCCGCTGCCGAGTTTCTGAGCTTCCGTTAAGGCTTTCACACGGAAATCGGTTTGTCTTCTGGCTGCCTGCACATATTGCGGCTTGCATTTCTATGATGATTTCCTCATCTCGCAAACATCGCAAGTGACACAAAAAAAATGTGAAAAATCCGTGTTGACTATGCATTCTGGAAACGTACACATATTAAAAAAAAGATAAAAAATTCTAATCGAAAAATAGAACGAAAAATGTTTGCTAATTTGTTAAAGAAATTAAAAAGGAGGTATCGTAAGAAAAGGAAATTGTTTCTTTTTTATATCAATTATTATTATTATTTACTTTAAAAAATGCTTCAATTCAATTTTAAAATTTTCAAATAAAATTGAAATTAAAGTATTTTGTATTATCAAAAGTTTCTGTTACTTCCCCTTTTATATCTCTATTATATTCTCTTACGCTTATTTTGTTCAACTTTTCCATCAGAGTTGGAGAATTTATTTTTTGGAACTTCCTTTAGTACACTTTTGTGTTGTATCTCAACGTGTGTGCCTAGGCCAAAGGAATATGGCACTTTATTTTATGTCATGTTTTATGCTGAGCATGTTTACCTCCTCCATACAGATATGCCACACCCACTGATACTGTCACACACACCCCACATAACTTGCCTTTTACTGGTTTATGGTGTCATCCAATTTTTTTTTTCCATTTTAAAATGACAAAATTAGCGCAACGAACTCGCATTTTTTTTCGAGAAAACGTGGCGTATGCGTAATGTGCCAAGTTTTCTTTACACTTTTAAGTTTGCTCCAAATTCTTAAAAGGGTATATCAGCTGGGTTCAAGAAAGGAAATATCGACTGGAAATTTGTGATAAAGGTTTGTTCTTAAGTTCAATTATGTTTAGTTTAAGAATAAAATCTTGTAACAAATATTTTCTTTAAGCATTTTTACTAAAGCCTTTTGGTGATGGCCGATTCTTTCGTCTTGCCATTCCATTCTCCTATAGAAAATGTTTTAAGATAACATTATTTAATCATCAATTACTTCGTGATCGCATACTTAGTTGTTACTTAGCTAGCTACTAGTTGTTACTTAGCATTTGTAAAGTGCATATAAAGAAACTTTGTATTTTAATTCTACTTACCCATATTTATAATTATTCAGTTGTAGTAATTTGGAGTAGAAACTAAAATGAACTAGTTAAGGGAAAATCATCAGGCATAGACCACGTCATAGTAATTCGGTGAATCAAGTTGGCAGTTTTACTCAGTTTTATTCCTATTTAAATACCTTGTAGATAAATTGTGTCCTAATCCGGATCAACCAACTTGAATAAACCAATGGCCTAAGTCCATATCTCTCTATCTCTCTGAAAGAGTATAGAACTTTCAGTATTATCGTATTAGGCACAGATCTTTGGCTCTCTTTCTTTTGAAATTTGCCAGCTCGTGCTTTTGGAGTTGAAAGTTAAGTCGTTTAACCTACATACCCCGAAAGCACTTTCACCAGATTTGATGACAGTCAGCAAAGACCAGAGAGGAGATGCAATTATATTAAGTATACGCCACGTAGAACAACATAAACTTGTTGAAAATTTTACGTGAAAGTAAAACAAACAAATCCTTTTTTATTTAGTTTTATTTTTTTTTTTCTTCTTTCATTTTATTAATTTGTTAGATTTTTATTTGGATGTAAATTAAAATCGTATTTCAATTTATTATTAAGTATACGCACTGTACACATACAAACAAACATATAATATTTGGTTTTATTTTCTTTTGCTTTTTTCTTGTTTAATAGTTTTTTCTCTCTCTCTCTCTCATTTACACATAAAAGAACATAACAAAAATTCATTGATGGAATGCAACAAAATAATATTTAAATACATATACATAGATACATAATTGTGTGTGTATTTATGCATATGTATGTATATGTATTTCCTATATTCTTTTGTAAATAAAATGCCAGTGTGATAAAAACAATTGATTTATGCTTTTTCAATGATTCTGTAACACATAAAAATTGTTCGATTTGCATATAAAATGTTCAATTACATTTTTTTTTTTTAATTTTTTTTTTATTTGTTCTTTTTGACTCGCTTTTTTTTTGTTTTGTTTTGTTTCAAAATCATATTTGTTATATACACATTTAATTTTAAATGATTTCTCTCTGCTTTTACTTAATATATAGTTTAACTAAAACTAATGATAACATTTAATGTCTGTTTTTCATTTTTAAGTACAATTTTTTATTTGAGAAGACTCTGAGCATGAGTTGGATTTGTTGTTGTAGTTGTTGGAGTATGTTTTTGTAAGGGAAGAAAAAAACCGATTTCTAGTAGGTAATTGACGTGAAAAATGTGTTTTTGGCAAGGTGTGCTTAATAAGTAACAAATTGCTGTCAAGAGTGACATCTTTTCTTTTAACAAAGGCTGCCTGGTGGAAATTTTGAGTGCATAAATTGTCTAAGATCCACAAATTGAACGATAAAGGTAAACAATTTATATTAAGAAAAAAGGGGAAAAAAAATTTAAAGATTTCTTCATACTTTATATAGTAAGGAATAATAGGTCTCAGGTCAAGTTTTATATAATAAATCAACAAATTGGAATCAAACTAAGAAATTTTTATATAACTATTTTGAAGGATTTGCAAATCAGTAAACCCTTGCAAATAGAGTCTATTTATTTCTTAAAGAAACAGAAAAAAGGCAGATTATTTTTGTAACTATTTAGTTATCTAAATTGCATTATTTAAAGAAGAATGGGAAGTACAGAAAATGTTATAAAAGCAATATTAAATATATCTGATTTCAAGTTTCAGTTGGTAAGTAAGCCATATAAGCCAGTCTTAGCTATTGGATAAGTTGGCATTGATTTTTGGTGGAACCAATATATGTATAGGAAGAACATCTTAACAGAAATAATTGTTCACAAATATATTATTGTAAAGCTATTCTTGACTTATTTGATTGAAAAATATTTAACAGAATTTATAGACAAAAACAAACAATTCAAATGGTCATCCTACAACTCCTTAGATGGGAATCTCAAATCACGATAAGGAAAATAAAGAAAGAGTCCTTAACAAGTTACCTAAAGACTTCCGTTTGGAATGTTGGCTAGCAATATTTTCTCATTATTTATCAAACACACCTCGCCATTTATAAATATTTGTTGTTTGTTTTGGATTTTAATTTTTCTTTGTTTTTAGGGGAATGCAAATAATTGATAGTGTTGTTTGGAAAGTGTAAAATATGTTTCAGATTTTGTTGTAATCATTTTTTTCTTTTTGTTTATACAAAAATTAATCAGTCTAAGTACACATTTTTGTATGCCTTTAACCCCCCCAAAATTGAAAAGTTATACATATATTTTTTGATAACAATTTAAAAGTTGAAAAAAAGTTTAAACACCCCCGACTTAAAAATTAACTAAAATATGTGTTGTAGTTGAACCCAATGACTATTCAAAATGGAATAAAACTTTTTGAAAGTTTATGAAATGATACCTAACTAAATGTATACGATGCTTGATTTTTTTTTTTTTGTTTCTACACACTTAATAGTCATTGATGTGGCAACTGTACTTTGCGTGTTGTAATGAACAAGATTATTTAAAAATCGTTAAAAAGTGTTAGTGTGGGGAATATCTAAGTAAATTGATTAGTATCGTTATCGATCTGGCAACTCTGCTCAAATTTGATCAATATGCGTTATCGATTTTTTTGGTGCATGCAGCCGTGTAGAAGCTTAAAGAGAAAAGAAAATTAAGAAAATTGGCGTCAACGTGGTTTTGGAAAAATAATTCTTTCTTTCCTCCACGTGAAGTCAAAGTGTTCGGACTTATTAAGTTCTTCATCAGTTACTTAAAAGGGGGAGTGCATCCTAACCCCAAAGATTCGTGTGTGAACTTTAATTTACTTTGGCGTAAGTTTTTCCGGCAATAATGCTTCCATTATTGCATAGTACTTTCTAAATCATTTTTATTCTACAGCTTTAACGCTGGTAAAATTTTGTTAAACTGCAAAGGCAGAGCTACTTAGCCGCCACAAAGTAAGACCACAGCGTGTCAGACGCAGTCTTAACTTGACAGTTCCATTTGACCTGAGTTAAGGAGATCGTGCACCCAGAATTTCAACCTACCTTAGCTTGGTAGAGAATTATTTCGTGGTAAATAAATTTCAATCAGTGAAAATATATATGTGTAATCAGGATTTTTTATATTAGCTTATCCAGTATGATCGGTAGCAAAAAGTCTTTGAATAATTATGTACATGCGAATGACCTTCGACACTTAAAGGTTAGTTAACCTTTAAACCTTTCGACAAACACGTGGAGGAGAAGCAAATGCACAGGCAAAAGCACCCGAAAGAAGCACAAGACAAGGGCGATAAAGGAAATCAACTTGAAGAAAATATTTATACCCATAAAGCAATATAAACTACCCGACGTACAGGAAATAATTCCAACAAAGGAATTAATTCGATTTTTCGACGAAAATCATCAGAGTCATTAGGATCCTGACTCACATTCAGGAGTTACATATCTGGCAAACCTATAGCCATGTATTGGTGTCGGCAATTTTCAGTCGCAGCCAAGGAAGTGTCGGAAATTAGTGCCTATAGTTCACTTTACTTCCCGAATTAGCGTATCATAGTGTTAAAATTTGAAGTTAATTAACTGCATTGAATTCCCTTGTTTGTGTTTGAGTATTTTACTCCGTTTTATAAAACACCAACAGCAAGGCAATTTGATATCAGTTTCGTTTATTTTTTTTATATATCTTTAATCTAATTCGTATTTAATTTTACAGTGTAATCATGAGTACATTATCAATGCTCACAGATGCTCTAGTTATTTTTGGGAATTCGATTATATATCTATATTCAACAGCAACAACTACACAATGAAAGATCTTTCGGCGTGGGATACTTTAAAAAAAGCTGTAAGTGTATCGTAACCAATTTTATTATCTTTTTGCCTTATTGATTTCAAAACGCGTGAGCATTTGCCGTATTGACAATGTACGTTTATATTCATATATTCTTTCATTCTCATATTCAAATTTTTCTTATTAATTCTTACAATCATGATAATAATCACATAAAACCAATCATTTAGAATATATTCAAAATCACTTGTTGAAATTAGTTCCGTGTTAGAACCGTTTCAAAATGGAAAATTTTGATAACCATGCTTACTACTTTGAAGTTTGTAAATAAATAAGAATTGCATTATGAATTTTTAAGTGTTGCTTTAGTTCCTTTAATGTAGAATAACTGAGTCTACAACGTTTTGGGAGTCTACAATATTTTTCGCAATTAGGCTCATGGTAGGGTGGGTACAGACGCGGTGCGCAATCGTCATCTAAGCGCCTGCAAAATTATGTGGTCCGAGCTTTTTACTAATCCCCTCCCAATTCTATATCCAGGCAAGGGATTCATAATAAATTATGTTTTGTGTGTTGGTACGTATGAAAACTTGTGTCATGACAAGATATGGTGAAACTTTTAAACACAAGGATTTACATACAGACTACATAAGAGGGCTATATATTCGATGCATCAACTAGCCTACCTTAGCCTTACATGTTGTAGATTGGCATGAAACTTCACCAAATGGTAAAAATTTGATGTTGCAGCAAGTGGCTTAGCTTTACATGTTGTAAATTAGCGTAAAACTTCACCAAATGTTGCAGCAACTGGTTCAGATTATAACTTATACAAAGGTTTCTTTTGCTTTCTAAAACTTTAATTTTGAAATGGGCAACAACTGGCTTCGCTTTAAATAAGCTTATGTCTATAAAATTAAATCGCATTTTCAGTTTTCCACTATTAAGTCTAACTTAATAACTGCCAGTTCCGATGGCGTTTAGATCCCATATATGCAAAGGCCTAGCCAGTTGCTGCGCAAAATTTACTGCGTGTTTTATACTCCAATATATACTTTTTCGATAGGTAACTAAATTTAATATGGTTTTGAAAGCAAACACTTTCTTCTCCAGTACAGAAAATCTTTAGAAAAACATTTTTCAAACCAACCAAACATATCAAAAACCACCATAAAAGCAAAAGTATAAAATGAAACTCCAATTGCAAACATTTTTCTTTCACTTTCACCTTTTCATTTTAAGAAAATATTTTTCATGAAGGTCAAAGTATTAATTTAAGAACTTATATAAAATGACCACTCACCCACAGTGCCGTCAATTAAATGGCCCATCGTATCCAAGCATTCGGTACCGTCCTGACGAAATTGACCAACCTCCTGTGGCTCAGGTGCCTGAAGGTCGGGATAAACATTTTCCAGATACCATTTAAATGGCTTGCAATGCAGTTTCTCCTTTAATGCCAAACGGTCTTCAATGCTGACAGAGAGAAATAAAGAGAAAGAAAAAAAAAAACAACAATACACAATGCACAAACACAAGTTCCCTTCGCTTTTTCTACTTACTTGCCAAATGGAATATTTTTGGCCAATGGCACTGCATTATAATAGTGTTGTTTATAGTCATCCATCCAGACTTCCGCTGCTCTTCGTGTATTCCGTGCAAAAACATTTCCGCTGCCCCCAGGGAATGTATATGGATGACGTTTGCGAAAAACATGACCCACACGACTGCATGGAATGATTTCCAGACTTCCACCACATTGCCAGACACGGAATGAGATCTCGAGATTCTCGCCACCCCATACATCCATTTTCATATCATATTTTCCCAGTTTATTAAAGTACGCCTTGTCGATAACAAACAGACCACCGGCTATCATTGGTGTCCTTATGGCTGTAGTGGGATCATTATGACGGACAGATCTTTCCGATGGACTCAGATATTCCCATTTAAAGATCAAATTCCAATCGAAACCGCCACGTAAATCTGCCGAGGCGCCTATATACTGGAAGTTATCCATGCTGATGACATCGATAACTGGACAAACAACACGGGTGGGATCTTCGCGAACACGCTCTAGCAACGGTTCCAGCCATTGCTTATTGCATTCCACATGACTGTCGAGGAAGGTCAATACACCGCTGACAGCAGCATCAGCGCCACGAACACGTGACCTAACAAGGCCTTCGCGTTTATCGTTGCGAATGACACGAACCTTGTCGATTTTGGCCAACTCCAAACCATCCTCAGCTTTAGTAAAATACATAACAATGAGAATTTTGATAACTTAAGGGATTCAAAGTTACTTACGATGATCACTGAAATCATCAACGAGCACAATTTCTCTTATCAGATGCTCCGGACTGCGATTTAGAACACTAACTATAGTTCGTAGTAACGTTGACCTGGCCTCATTGTGAAAGGTAATGATAACGCTCGTTTCTGGCAGATCACTTCGATATTTTTTCGTACGGCACCTACAGATTTAGAATTAGATTAGATTTTTAGAAGTTCACTTTTCACTTTTCACTATGGTTACCGAAACTGCGTCACTCAGACGCTGGTTCTTTCAATCAAAACAAGATGTAATACTGTTTCAATAAACATTTGTAACATTAATAGCAATAAATTAAACATATTACGACTCATTAAATTGATTATTATCTAAGGTAATATATACCCCAAAACATCGTCCGTTCTATGAATGTAACGCGGAAATGGTAATAAATCAAAAAGCAAACGATGCAGACGACTTGATTGCCTCCAATTTATGTATATATAAATCAATAAAAATTATATTCTCTCTCATTCTGTGTGTGTGTGTGCAAATGAACCCTTAATACTGATTTATCCATGCAATAATCTGACTTACCTGTGAGGTATCTTCCAGAGCCACAATACCATTTAACTTTAAGCCATGCACAGCATTTCGCTCAAAGTCCTTTACCGAACCGATTAGTATAACATTGCCACCAGGATCATCGGCCCCGCTGCCACCACCACCACCAACGGAAGCTCCGCCCAGGACACGGACGGCCGTATTGCCAGCTGAAGCCCATTGTCGAGCTGTTGAAGCGCCGGCCGACGATTCATCCTGATATTGTTGTTGCATGGCTGTGGCCACCTCACGTAACCGCAATGCTCGATTTTCCACCTAAAAGCACAACGAAAAGAAAAAAAGAAAAATATGAAATAAAAGGAGAAAAGTGTTTTAATTTATTTCTTTAATCTGCGCCACATTGGCGACGCGTCCTCTCGGATGATGTCGACGCCCCCAATGCGGTCATAAGTCAACTCAAGCGAAAGCATTTCCTTGCTTCGTAGGGTTTTAAAGTAAGAAAAATTTTACAACAAGTTCCCGACTGCTTTATGGCCAACACCACAACACAATATATATGCACATATAAACGGTTCCAACGAAATAGTTTCTTTTATTTTTTGCATTTGGTTTAAGATTTACAATCTATAAATTGCATATGTTACCAAATGCCTGACCCAGTTTAACCAGTTGTGAATAGAAATTGTCGAGTTTGGTTAAAAAAAAAAAAGACACAAACTTTTGTTTTTGGGTGTTTTTTTTAGGAAGTTTTCGATAGAGTAATAGTTTATATTTATAGCTGGAGATTATTGCGCTCTTCATATCTGCTAAACTTTCTGGAATATAAAGGAGCCTCCATGGCCCTTTTTATATGTACAACCTTTTGTTTCTAATTTAAGGAAATGAATCTTGAACTTCTTATTTTACTATATATGTATGTATAAATATATATAAACAAATATAATTCTTATTATATCTTATCTGTTGCTGCTGCTGCTGTTGATGTTGCTGCCGATGCTGTTGCTGATGTCGTCCTTCCTTCTTGATGGGTGATGACGAGGGATGTTAGGGGCCTTCGTATTTGTGCCCACGTCTCTAGTAACTCTCGGGATTCCCACTGCTACTGTATACTGCCACCGCGTATACTCCGGTCACTGGGCAATTCCACTGGCTCTTTGACACTGTTCCTGCCACTGGCAATCTTGACTGGAACTGTCTATTAGTCTGTCTTTTTTTTTTATTTGCTCACTCACACCGGTATATTGAGTCGCGAGTTTAGATTTTCTTTTGCGGAACTTTCCTTTTTTACGAGAGTTCGATATATTGGCTTCGAACACGCCACACCAAATTTTTGCCGACACGAATTTCTGCAATTGCTCTACAGCAAACTGCCTTCTAAATACGGACGCCCTTTTCTTTTGAATTAAATATTTTTTTAAATATTTTCAATTATACTCCGTTTCTTACCACTGGTGGGGGAAAACAGGAGTTTTTTATTTTGCTACCTTTAGCTGGTCTTAGCATAAAACTTAGCTAGATCGCAGACTTTAAGGAGCTGGTCAACCTCTTTGTCTCTTACCACTGGTGGGGGAAAACAACAGAGTCTTTACTCGAAGGACCAAAATGAATTGGATCTCCGAGGAGCTCGAAGGACCAAAATGAATAGGGCTTCCGAGGAGAAGAAATAATAACCCGATCTTCATTTGTTGAATTCACAATCTGAACTGCTTTTATTTTCTAAAATATTTGTTAGGAAAGGTCTAGTCTTAGATTCTAAGGGTCACATATTTGGTGGTGGAAATTTAATTATAAATGCATGCATTAATTCCGGAAACCCGGATGTGTTGGTGTTAGATCTATTTATATTCCAAGCCTGCGTTGATCGTTAAATGCCTAGCTGAATGCATCGGCTAAAACATAACTATATTCACGTCACGTACGCTAGACAGGATTCGAATTATACTTTAATTTATTTATTCTTTTAATTGTGTAAATTTTATGTTGTTTTAACAATTACCGTGTTTAATCGTAAACACATGGTCATTAAAAGTGCATTAGTAATGCTTAAATCAACGTTTGATGATTCAACTTTATTTATCACGTTGGCAGTGGAGTATACTGTCTTCGTGTCTATCAATCCCATTTTGGATTTTTTATCAATTATCAAATTTGTGGTTGAATCATCAAACTTATTTATACTATTATCAAACATATAAAATTCGAGACAATTTTTAAGAAAACTTTTGAATATTTATATAGAAAAATTTTCCTTTACACCACCCTACCTAATTTTGCGCATAGCTTTACAGGCTATGCGCTTATTGATCGGAAATGGTTCCGCTCAATTTAACAATGTTTTGTTTTACAATTGGTTTTTGTTTTTTTTGCGTGTTTCTTATACGTTTAGCTTATAATAAATTTTAACATTTTTTTTTTTTTTTTAAATTTTATGTAGGTGTTTGTGTTGTTTTTCTTGTCTCCTGGACCCTCTTTCGGGCATCAGCTGGTCGTCGCCGGTTTGGCACGCTGATGCTCCATCGGTGACGTAAAAATCGGCCTGCTTTTCACGCTGTGTCGTCTCTGCTGCTGCTGTCCTGGGCCTATGGGCTCAGGCGGTACCGGTGCCTGGTCCTCGCACCAGATTTTTTCCAACATGTGTATTCACAGAATACACTCCATAGAGGTCCAGGGCAGTCTTCAGGGCACTCTTCTTTTCTTTTTGGTAGTGGCACTGTTACTGGAGGAATATTGATTATTAGTTTTTCGGCAATATTTCGTATGGCCTTCGCCTCTGAGTGAGGAGGAGCAATTGGCTTTTTGTTTTTCACAATTGACTTTAAAAAGTCAAGTTCTTTTTGCAATTTTTGGGCAGTTGCCCATGGACGGGGTACTGAATTTGTGTAGAGTAGCCACTTGATGTGTGCTATTCTTTTGTTGATTTTGTTTTGTACACCACCTCTCCTTGCCATGCTCTCACTCTACTCACTCAGATTTTTATATTTTTTGCCAATTTATTTTCCACTTTTTCCTCCAGTGTATTTTGTCTCCATGCCATGTATTATAATTGTTGCTGTTATTGTTTTTATTGTTGCTGTTATTATTGTTTTAATTCCATGCCGAAAACGTATCCATGTATTGTTGTTATAATTGTTGCTATTTTATTAATATTTCCTTTGCAGATTTCCAGGTCAGTTGACCTGCGTCACGGTCGCCATGTATTGTTAGAGTTGCCGGGTCATCAATATTTCAGAAGACAGTTTTCAATAATAAGAGTTTCACAGTTTTGTTGTTCACTTAGAACTATCTTTTATTTTGAATCTTTTAGTTTATTCACTTTTCATAATCTTTGATGTTTATGCTTAGAGTTCTCTTTCCATAATAATTCTTAAATCTATAACCATGGTTCATTAAAGCTAAGACCGCGTAGCTGCGCTGCCAGTGACGCCGGCAGAGGAGCGGTCTGCTTATGTCATAAATGCTAACGTAAGCTAAATATGCACATATGGATATATGCAAGAGTGAGGATGTATCATGTTACATTGCTGGTCGCTTGTGTTATTATTGTTAATTCAGCAATATCCAGCAATGCATTATTTATATGCTTCACTGTGTACAGAGATCACTCGATAGAACATGCTACACTAAAACCAATCGATCATTTGATCGTTATATTGATTGAACTCTAGATAACATGCAGATCGTATGGTCTTGTACCGACGACAGATCTTTCAAATGTCTGCCCTATCAACTTTTGATGGTAGTACAAAAAAATCTAGGACTACCATATCGGTTGCAACGGGTAACGGGGAATCAGGGTTCGATTCCGGAGAGGGAGCCATTGAGTGCAAGTCTGGTGCCAGCAGCCGCGGTAATTCCAGCTCCAATAGCGTATATTAAAGTTGTTGCGGTTAAAACGTTCGTAGTTGAACTTGTGCTTCATACGAGTAGTACAACTTACAATTGTAGTTAGTACTATACCTTTATGTATGTAAGCGTATTATCGGTGGAGTTCTTATATATAATTAAGTACTTGTATTTTGTTATATATTCTCCTATTTAAAAACCTGCATTAGTGCTCTTCATCGAGTGTTATTGTGGGCCGGTACAATTACTTTGAACAAATTAGTGCTTAAAGCAGGCTTCAAATGCCTGAATATTCTGTGCATGGGATAATGAAATAAGACCTCTATTCCGCTTTCATTGGTTTTCAGATCAAGAGGTAATGATTAATAGAAGCAGTTTGGGGGCATTAGTATTACGACGCGAGAGGTGAAGTTCTTGGACCGTCGTAAGACTAACTTAAGCGAAAGCATTTGCCAAAGATGTTTTCATTAATCAAGAACGAAAGTTAGAGGTTCGAAGGCGATCAGATACCGCCCTAGTTCTAACCATAAACGATGCCAGCCAGCAATTGGGTGTAGCTACTTTTATGGCTCTCTCAGTCGCTTCCCGGGAAACCAAAGCTTTTGGGCTCCGGGGGAATTATGGTTGCAAAGCTGAAACTTAAAGGAATTGACGGAAGGGCACCACCAGGAGTGGAGCCTGCGGCTTAATTGACTCAACACGGGAAAACTTACCAGGTCCGAACATAAGTGTGTAAGACAGATTGATAGCTCTTTCTCGAATCTATGGGTGGTGGTGCATGGCCGTTCTTAGTTCGTGGAGTGATTTGTCTAATTCCGATAACGAACGAGACTCAAATATGGTGTTGAAGCTTATATTGCCTTCATTCATGGTGGCAGTAAAATGTTTATTGTGTTTGAATGTGTTTATATAAGTGGAGCCGTACCTGTTGGTTTGTCCCATTATAAGGACACTAGCTTCTTAAATGGACAAATTGCGTCTAGCAATAATGAGATTGAGGAATAACAGGTCTGTGATGCCCTTAGATGTCCTGGGCTGCACGCGCGCTACAATGAAAGTATCAACGTGTATTTCCTAGACCGAGAGGTCCGGGTAAACCGCTGAACCACTTTCATGCTTGGGATTGTGAACTGAAACTGTTCACATGAACTTGGAATTCCTAGTAAGTGTGAGTCATTAACTCGCATTGATTACGTCCCTGCCCTTTGTGCACACCGCCCGTCGCTACTACTACTTATTTAGTGAGGTCTCCGGACGTGATCACTGTGACGCCTTGTGTGTTACGGTTGTTTCGCAAAAGTTGACCGAACTTGATTATTTAGAGGAAGTAAAAGTCGTAAAAAGGTTTCCGTAGGTGAACCTGCGGAAGGATCATTATTGTATGTTCCAACCGTTATTAAATATATATAACACCAAATTTAAAAATACGAAAAATAATATTGTTATATTCAATATAAATAAGAACTTAAATATGCAAAATTAAAACATTATTATTTTTCGGCGTGTATATATACCACAATGTACACGCGTTGCGTATTGTATTGCTTATTATTGGTTTATTTGCATACAATGGTTAAAGCAACAACCCAAGAATAAAATGTTGTACCTGGTTTATAAAGGTTAATGTTTTACATATGTCGATCGTATACAATAATGCAAAAATTTAATATATATTATTCAACAACACCAGTGTGCAATCAATTATGTAAAACTAAGACATTATAAGCTAAGCATTATATTGGGATAAAGAATTTATTGAAGGAATTGATATACATATGCCAGTAAAATGGTGTATTTTTAATTTCTTTCAATAAAAATTTTAATGACGTAATGAAATAAAAACTAAATATATTCACTCTAAGCGGTGGATCACTCGGCTCATGAGTCGACATGCAGGACACATGAACATCGACATTTGGAACGCATATCGCAGTCCATGCTGTTATGGTACTTTAATTTATTTTAGAGTGCTGCTTGGACTACATATGGTTGAGGGTTGTAAGACTATGCTCAATAAGTTGTTTTAATATTTTACAAAATTTTAAAACACATGGTATATTATTGGAAATTTTTATATTTAATATAATAAATTTTCATAATATTAATTATAAATGAAACACATTATCTCTCAAGTATGAGAAAAACGAAGATGTATATTAATTTCATTTTCAATTCTTATAATAATCTAGATTTGCCTCTTATTAATGATTTGTTATGAAAAAAAAAAAAATTAAGTAAATATTATTATTCTTCACATAATAGAAATATATTAATGGTTTCAATATATAAAAGAAAATTATATATTTATGTGAGATGGAGCGTAGTGGCAACTCCCGGAAGCAGATGTTAGTTGTAATGTGGTGGCAACACCAACAGCAGAAGAAACAGAACTCAACGCAGATCAAAAGAGTGAAGTCGTATAAGCAGCAGATAAGAAGTTTAAGTAGCGTCAGTCGTATCATCAGCAGCAGCAGCCGTGAATAAATTAAAGCAGATCATTTACTTATTGTTATTTACCTACGCACCCATCCACATTTACCGTATAATAATTAATTAATCAATAAAGATATATAAATATCTCACATTTGGGGGCTCAACCGTTCGTGGATTGCCAGGGCAAAATTACATGAGTGTAAAATCAAAAAAGCAGACAAAAGCAAGAGCGATTCCTAATTTCGCAATAAGTCGCACCAAGCCGTCAGCCGCCAGAAAGGGACAGCTAGTTTTTTCATCGGAAAAATCTAACTGCGCAATAAGTTGCAACAAGCCGTCAGCCGCCAGAAAGAGACAGCTAGTTTTTTTTCACCGGAGAAATTTAATTTCGCAAGATTTCGCAACATTGCGTCAGCAAAAGAAACTTCGAGAAGACCAAGCAAGCTTCCAATACGAGTATTGCGGAACAGAGTAATCATGCCGAAGGAACAGGATCTACCAGGCTCAAAGATGGACCTTAGTGAAATGCCTAGTGGATCAGCAGCCGCCGAAGACCGTCGCAGAGAAGCAGAGCAAGTTGGCAGGAATTCAACAGTGATGACAGGAACTAATGAGATGCTGCATGAAATAGTTCAACTTTTGTCATTAAAAATCCATGCTGATGAAATTGACAAAAAGAATGATTCAAAGCTTGTGGTAGAAAATTTTACCAAAATAATTCCAGAGTTCAGTGGAGAAGACATGTCAGTGCAACAGTGGTTTCATAATTTTGAATTAAATGCTGAAGCATACGGATTAAACGATAAACAAAAATATGTTCAGGCTCGAGCAAAAATGACCCGTACTGCAGCCCTATTTATGGAGTCCACCGTAGTGTATGAGTATGCCCAGCTGCGCGAACAACTTCTGGAGGAGTTTGATTGTGAACACCGTTGTAGTGCCGAGATTCATAACCAACTGTCGCTTCGTACGAAGACTGATGAAGAAAGTTTCCACGAGTATTTGCTACACATGAAACGTATTGCTGCCCGTGGAATAGTTGATGTGGAATCAGTTATTCAATACATTGTCAAGGGATTAAACATGAAAAGTGATTACAAATATACGTTGTATGGCTGCAGCTCATATAAAGAACTGAAGGAAAAATATGAAATTTATGACAGAATGATCCGTGCAAATGGAAAGTCGCAGTTTGAGAAAAAATTCCCACAGCTAGGCACACCGAAGTCAAAATATCCCAGAGAGGAGAAAAAGCAACATTGTTTTAAGTGCGGATCAATGAAGCATCTACGCAAAGATTGTCAAGCCGAATTGATGTGCTTTCGCTGCAACCAGACTGGACATATGTCTACTAATTGTCCAAGCTGTTTACTGTTAACATCGCATGAAGAAAAGCGGCTCAAATGCCTCATGATTAAGGACATCGAAGTCAAGGGTCTTATTGATACTGGTGCGGATGTCTCGCTACTCAGAAAGTCAACTTTTGGCCGTCTACGAGGAGTCCAGATGCAAGCCAGCTCGTCATGTTAAAAAGGACTAGGAAACAACACCACACGACCTGTTGGACAGATCAAGGTAGAAGTGGAGATTGATGGTATATGTCTGATGCATAAGTTCCTGATTGTAAACGACTACACCATCGGATGTGAATTACTGCTGGGCCATGATTTTATTTCCAAGTTTCAAATGACGTCAACACCCGAAGGATATCACTTTGCTGTTCAGTCCGGAGAGGAAATTGAGGACACAAAACAGATAAGTATTTACAATGTGGTAGAAACAAATGCTGATCCAGATGTTCCTTCACAGTACACACAAGCTGTTCAGTCGATGATCAAGAATTTTTCTGGAAAAAAACACACCGCAGATTGTCCAATAACTTTGAAGATAGTACCCGATGAAAATATAGTGCCATTTAGACATTCACCCAGCCGGATTGCGATTACCGAAGCGGATTTAGTCAAGCAGCAGATCGATGATTGGCTCAGTGCTGACATAATAAGACGCTCAACATCTAACTTCGCCAGTCGTATTGTAATCGTCAAAAAGAAGGATGGTAGCAACAGAGTCTGTGTTGACTATCGGCAATTAAATAAGATGGTTTTAAAGGATTGCTTTCCTGTACCAACTGTCGAAGACGTTTTGGAGAAATTAGGCAATGCAAAAATTTTTTCTGTCATTGATTTGGAAAATGGATTCTTTCACGTTCCAGTAGAAGAAAGCAGCAAGAAGTATACCGCATTTATAACAAATGAGGGCCTATTCGAGTTTAATAGAGCTCCTTTTGGCTTTTGTAATTCGCCAGCCGTCTTTATACGTTTTGTAAATCATGTATTTCAAAACCTCATAAATGAAAATGTACTTGATTTGTACATGGACGACATCATAGTTCACGCTGATACAGCCAACGAATGCCTTTTAAAAGTACAGAAAGTTTTGAACGTAGCTGCTGAATATGGGCTGAAGATAAAATGGAAGAAGTGCCGATTTTTGCAGACAGCGATAACATTTTTGGGTCATCAGATTGCGGCAGGAAGCATCAAACCAGGATTGGATAAAACCAAAGCTATAACCAAGTTTGCGATGCCTCAAAACATCAAGGCTGTACAGTCTTTTTTGGGACTAACCGGATTCTTTAGAAGATTTATCAAAAACTACTCGTTGATTGCTAAGCCATTAACAAATCTGTTACGGAAGGACGTTAAATTCAAAACAAGCAGTCGCTGCTCTGAAGGAAGCACTAGTAAATGAACCAGTTTTAAAACTATATCGTCGAAATGCGAAAACGGAAATACATACAGACGCATCAAAGGATGGATTTGCAGCAAACTTATTACAGTGGCAAGAAGGTCAATTGCATCCCATTCTGTTCTGGAGCAAGAAAACGTCGGAATCTGAAGAAAGACTGCACAGCTATTTGCTAGAAGCTAAAGCTATTTTCCTCGCCTGTAAGAAATTCCGGCGGTACATTCTCGGAATTCCTTTCAAGCTAGTTACGGACTGCGCCGCGTTTAAGCAAACGTTAGATAAAAAAGACGTCCCTCGAGAAGTAGCTCAGTGGGTTCTGTACCTACAGGACTATGATTTCGAAGTCGAACACAGACAAGGAACAAGGCTTAAACATGTGGATTGCCTTAGCCGATACCCAATTGAAGTTATGCTGGTATCCTCTGTGGTCACTGCGAAAATTCAAAAAGCTCAGCAGCAGGATATGATGATCAGAGCAGTTGTCGAAATTCTTAAAAGTAAACCGTATGACAATTTTAAACTAAAAGGAGGTCTTGTCTACAAGGTGGTGCAAGAAACAGATTTGCTTGCAGTACCTAAAT
Organism: Drosophila saltans; assembly: GCA_018903575.1. NCBI lineage: Eukaryota > Metazoa > Arthropoda > Insecta > Diptera > Drosophilidae > Drosophila > Drosophila saltans. The sequence goes on from JAEIGH010000447.1 coordinate 23,553, forward strand.
CTTTGGAAAAGGAGATAATAACCAAGGCGCATAACGAAGGGCATTTTGCGGCAGAAAAAACCATGCATGCGATAAAACATAACTATTGGATCCCACATCTGGAGGGCAAAGTAATGCAGATTATAGCCAACTGTATCAAATGCATCATCTACAACAAAACGCTTGGTAAAAAAGAAGGATTTCTTCATCAGATCGAAAAAGGTTTTGACCCGCTGCACACTTTACATGTCGACCATTTGGGACCGATGGATGTCATCACAAAAATGTATAAGTACATTTTCGTTATGATTGATGGCTTCAGCAAATTCGTTTGGATGTATCCCACTAAAACCACAAATGCCGAAGAAGTCATACGAAAGCTGAAAGAATGGTCGGATATTTTTGGAAATCCAGCTCGCATAATAAGTGATCGTGGATCGGCGTTCACCTCAAGCAGTTTTGAAGAATATGTAAACCAAAACAACGTCGAACATGTGTGGAGCACCACTGGAGTGCCAAGAGGAAACGGACAAGTCGAACGTGTTAATCGATCGATATTGAACATCATTTCTAAATTATCATCGGAGGAACCTGAGAAATGGTATAAGTTTGTACCTAGAGTTCAGAAGGCTATTAACTCTACTATCCATAAATCGACAAAGCAATCTCCATTTGAGCTAATGATTGGCGTTAAGATGAGATGCAGACCTGATAGTAATATTGTGCAACTACTTGAACACGAATTACTTGATAATTTTGATGAACAGAGACAAAAGATGCAGCAAGAAGTTAATGAAAATATTCAGCAGGCTCAAGACAGCTACAAGAAGCAGTTCGATAAAAACCGAAAGAGCGAATTGGGATATAAAGTTGGAGGTCTAGTGGCCATACGTAGAACCCAATTTGTGGCAGGGAAAAAGTTGGCAAGCGAGTTCCTAGGCCCTTACGAGGTAGTCAAGGTAAAACGAGCAGGGCGCTTTGACGTACGGAAGGCAGCAGATGTTGAGGGACCAAACTACACGGCTACAAGCAACGACAACATGAAACTTTGGAATTACTCGGAGGAGAACGAGGATGCATGGTCATCAGAGGCCGATGACTAATCAGGATGACCGAATGTGAGATGGAGCGGGGTAAGTTGCAACGTTGTGGCAACTCCCGGAAGCAGATGTTAGTTGTAACGTGGTGGCAACACCAACAGCAGAAGAAGCAGAACTCAACGCAGATCAAAAGAGTGAAGTCGTATAAGCAGCAGATAAGAAGTTTAAGTAGCATCAGCCGTATCATCAGCAGCAGCAGCCGTGAATAAATTAAAGCAGATCATTTACTTATTGTTATTTGCCTACGCACCCATCCACATTTACCGTATAATAATTAATTAATCAATAAAGATATATAAATATCTCACATTTATATTTGTGTATATACAACCTCAACTCATATGGGACTACCCCCTGAATTTAAGCATATTAATTAGGGGAGGAAAAGAAACTAACAAGGATTTTCTTAGTAGCGGCGAGCGAAAAGAAAATAGTTCAGCACTAAGTCACTTTGTCTTTATGGCAAATGTGAGATGCAGTGTATTGAGCATCAATATTCTAGTATGAGAAATTAATGATTTAAGTACCCATAGAGGGTGCCAGGCCCGTATAACATTAATGATTACTAGATGGTGTTTCCAAAGAGTCGTGTTGCTTGATAGTGCAGCACTAAGTGGGTGGTAAACTCCATCTAAAACTAAATATAACCATGAGACCGATAGTAAACAAGTACCGTGAGGGAAAGTTAAAAAGAACTCTGAATAGAGAGTTAAATAGTACGTGAAACTGCTTAGAGATTAAGCCCGATGAACCTGAATATCCGTTATGGAAAATTCATCATTAAAATTGTAATATTTAAATAATATTATAATAATAGTGTGCATTTTTTCCATATAAGGACATTGTAATCTATTAATATAAACCAAATTTATCATCAAATATGACTTATAGTTTATTTAAATTATTTTGCTTGCAATTTAACATAAAATAAATGTCATTAATTTGATAAAGTGTTGATAGATTTATATGAATACAGTGCGTTAATTTTTTAATATTATATAATAGCATGATTATCATTGATTTTCTATGTTTATTATATGCACTTGTATGATTAACAATGCGAAAGATTCAGGATACCTTCGGGACCCGTCTTGAAACACGGACCAAGGAGCACATATGTGCAAGTTATTGGGATATAAACCTAATAGCATAATTAACTTGACTAATAATGGGATTAGTTTTTTAACTATTTATAGTTAATTAACACAATCCCGGGGCGTTCTAAAAAGTTATGTGTAATAATATTTATATTATTTATACCTCTAACTAGAACCTACCTTGAGCATATATGCTGTGACCAGAAAGATGGTAAACTATACTTGATCAGGTTGAAGTCAGGGGAAACCCTGATGGAAGACCGAAACAGTTCTGACGTGCAAATCGATTGTCAGAATTGAGTATAGGGGCGAAAGACCAATCGAACCATCTAGTAGCTGGTTCCTTCCGAAGTTTCCCTCACGATAGCTGGTGCATTTAAATGTTATATAAAATAATCTTATCTGGTAAAGCGAATGATTAGAGGCCTTAGGGTCGAAACGATCTTAACCTATTGTCAAACTTTAAATGGGTAAGAACCTTTTCGTTCTTGATATGAAGTTTAATGTTATGATATAATGTGCCCAGTGGGCCACTTTTGGTAAGCAGAACTGGCGCTGTGGGATGAACCAAACGTAATGTTACGGTGCCCAAATTAACAACTCAACTCCTGCTTAAAACAGCAGGACGGTGATCATGGAAGTCGAAATCCGCTAAGGAGTGTGTAACAACTCACCTGCCGAAGCAACTAGCCCTTAAAATGGATGGCCCTTAAGTTGTATACCTATACATTACCGCTAAAGTAGATGATTTATATTATTTAATAATATAAATTTTGAAACTTTAGTGAGTAGGAAGGTACAATGGTGTGCATAGAAGTGTTTGGCCTAAGCCTGCATGGAGCCGCTATTGGTACAGATCTTGGTGGTAGTAGCAAATAATCGAATGAGACCTTGGAGGACTGAAGTGGAGAAGGGTTTCGTGTGAACAGTGGTTGATCACGAGTTAGTCGGTCCTAGATCAAGGCGAAAGCCGAAAATTTTCAAGTTAATAAAGTAATAATAATCTATATATTGCAAATATAAAACACTTGAATAATTTTGAACGAAAGGGAATACGGTTCTAATTCCGTAACCTGTTGAGTATCCGTTTGTTATTAAATATGGGCCTCGTGCTCATCCTGGCAACAGGAACGACCATAAAGAAGCCGTCGAGAGGTATCGGAAGAGTTTTCTTTTCTGTTTTATAGCCGTACTACCATGGAAGTCTTTCGTAGAGAGATATGGTAGATGGGCTAGAAGAGCATGACATATACTGTTGTGTCGATATTTTCTCCTCGGACCTTGAAAATTTATGGTGGGGATACACAAACTTCTCAACAGGCCGTACCAATATCCGCAGCTGGTCTCCAAGGTGAAGAGTCTCTAGTCGATAGAATAATGTAACTTCGTAACTTCGGGATAAGGATTGGCTCTGAAGATTGAGATAGTCGGGCTTGATTGGGAAACAATAACATGGTTTATATGCTCATTCTGGGTAAATAGAGTTTCTATCATTTATGATAGTTATTTGTTCCCCGGATAGTTTAGTAACGTAGCCAATTGTGGAACTTTATTGCTAAAATTTTTAAGAATACTAATTAATTTTAATTAGTTCTTTTAAATTAGAACGATTATCAATTAACAATCAATTCAGAACTGGCACGGACTTGGGGAATCCGACTGTCTAATTAAAACAAAGCATTGTGATGGCCCTAGAGGGTGTTGACACAATGTGATTTCTGCCCAGTGCTCTGAATGTCAAAGTGAAGAAATTCAAGTAAGCGCCAAATGCCTCGTCATCTAATTAGTGACGCGCATGAATGGATAACGAGATTCCTACTGTCCCTATCTACTATCTAGCGAAACCACAGCCAAGGGAACGGGCTTGGAATAATTAGCGGGGAAAGAAGACCCTTTTGAGCTTGACTCTAATCTGGCATTGTAAGGAGACATAAGAGGTGTAGAATAAGTGGGAGATATTTTTCCTTGTGTTTAATATCGTCAATGAAATACCACTACTCTTATTGTTTCCTTACTTACTTAATTAAATGGAACGTGTATCATTTCCTAGCCATTAAACGGATATATTTATTATATCTTATGGTATTGGGTTTTGATGCAAGCTTCTTGATCAAAGTATCACGAGTTTGTTACATAATCGCAAACAAATTCTTTAATGAGAGAATGCATTTATGTATTTTGAATTTGAAATTTTTGGTATAACTCCAATTACTCAGGTATGATCCAATTCAAGGACGTTCCCAGGTAGGGAGTATGACTGGGGCGGTACATCTCTCAAATAATAAAGGAGGTGTCCCAAGGCCAGCTCAGTGCGGACAGAAACCACACATAGAGCAAAAGGGCAAATGCTGACTTGATCTCGGTGTTCAGTACACACAGGGACAGAAAAAGCTCGACCTATCGATCCTTTTGGTTTAAAGAGTTTTTAACAAGAGGTGTCAGAAAAGTTACCATAGGGATAACAGGCTTGTGGCGGCCAAGAGTTCATAGCGACGTCGCTTTTTGATCCTTCGATGTCGGCTCTTCCTATCATTGTGAAGCAAAATTCACCAAGCGTTGGATTGTTCACCCATGCAAGGGAACGTGAGCTGGGTTTAGACCGTCGTGAGACAGATTAGTTTTACCCTACTAATGACAAAACGTTGTTGCGACAGCATTCCTGCGTAGTACGAGAGGAACCGCAGTTACGGACCAATGGCACAATACTTGTTCGAGCGAACAGTGGAATGACGCTACGTCCGTTGGATTATGCCTGAACGCCTCTAAGGTCGTATCCGTGCTGGACTGCAATGATAAATAAGGGGCAATTTGCATTGTATGGCTTCTAAACCATTAAAAGTTTATCTTATAAACGACAATGGATGTGATGCCAATGTTATTTGTGACATAGTAAATTGGGAGGATCTTCGATCACCTGATGCCGCGCTAGTTACTTATTAAAACATTATTTAATACAATGACAAAGCCCAGAATCAATTGTAAACGACTTTTGTAACAGGCAAGGTGTTGTAAGTGGTTGAGCAGCTGCCATACTGCGATCCACTGAAGCTTATTCTTTGCTTGATGATTCGAATATAATTATAATAATGGTTTTCCCATTATTATATTATATTAAAATGGTATGCAGAAAAGAATTTTGCAACCAAAATGTGCCGCCGCCCAGGCACGGGTATCCAATTGACATGTCATATTTTTAGTGACGAATATAAAATGGACTTCTTGAAAATCCTAATATTGACCAAAATAATGATATGATATGAGATAAATTATTTATTTATAATCATATTAATGAAAATTATATATTGATTTAAAGTATATTAAAAATTATAAATATTTAACATGTTGTTAATATATCAGTCAGATAACACCGCCGCCCTAGTTCTAACCATATACAAATTATCGGCCAACAATCGAGTGTACATACATAACAACCACCTATATATATAGCTTATGTATAGCTTTCTCAGTTGCTTCATAGGGAAGTATACATATATGAGATTGCAAAAGCTGAAATTAAAAGGAATTGACGGAAAGGCCCCACACCAAGTAGTGATGCGCCTGCAAACAATATTATATTTATCAGATATATCAGAAAACAAAGTATATACACTACTTTTTCATCAAACAAAGTATAAACACTTTTTTATCAGATATATCTAAATCCCATAATCCATATGGAGTTTTAAAGGCAATTTTGGATAGCGCTTTAGTCCTCTAACCAATATTCAATTGTCGGCAAGCAATTGAGTGTACATGAGTGTAAGTAGCTCTCTCATATCATGCTTCAGTGTGAATTATATTATATGATTGCAAAAACTGAAATTAAAAGGAATTGACGGAAAAAGGCACACTATTTTTGGGGATTTCAACAACACGGCGAAAATTTACTAAGTCCGAATATAAGTGTTTATGAAGTGATGTGATTGCTTAATTTACTAATAATGGACAAAACATAAATATATTAAACAAATTTCTTCGAGCATATAAAATAGTATAAAAATAAATATTTATATATATAAATAATATGAAATAAATTAAAATATCTCAATATTAAATAATTTAATATATTTATTAAATATTACACTAAAATAATACATATGAAAATTGAATATTAAATGAAAATTTCATATATTATTGAATGTTAAATGAAATTTTCATATATTATTGAATTGAAAATTAAATGGAAATTTCATATATTATTGAATTGAATATTAAATGAAAATTTCATATATTATTAAATTGAATATTAAATGAAAATTTCATATGTTATTGAATATTGAATGAAAATTTCATATATTATTGTTTTGAATATTAAATGAAAATTTCATATATTATTGAATTGAATATTAAATGAAAATTTCATATATTATTGAATATTAAATGAAAATTTCATATATTATTGAATTGAATATTAAATGAAAATTTCATATATTATTGAATATTAAATGAAAATTTCATATAATATTGAATTGAATATTAAATGAAAATTTCATATACTATTGAATATTAAATGAAAATTTCATATATTATTGAATTGAATATTGAATGAAAATTTCATATGTTATTGAATATTAAATGAAAATTTCATATATTATTGAATTGAATATTAAATGAAAATTTCATATACTATTGAATATTAAATGAAAATTTCATATATTATTGAATTGAATATTGAATGAAAATTTCATATGTTATTGAATATTAAATGAAAATTTCATATATTATTGAATTGAATATTAAATGGAAATTTCATATATTATTGAATTGAATATTAAATGAAAATTTCATATACTATTGAATATTAAATGAAAATTAAATGAAAATTGAATTGAATATTAAATGAAAATTAAATGAAAATTGAATTGAATATTAAATGAAAATTTCATATATTATTGAATATTAAATGAAAATTTCATATACTATTGAATTGAATATTAAATGGAAATTTCATATATTATTGAATTGAATATTAAATTAAAATTTCATGTACTATTGAATATTAAATGAAAATTTCATATATTATTGAATTGAATATTAAATGAAAAGTTCATATATTATTGAATTGAATATTAAATGAAAATTTCATATACTATTGAATATTAAATGAAAATTTCATATACTATTGAATTGAATATTAAATGAAAATTTCATATATTATTGAATTGAATATTGAATGAAAATTTCATATATTATTGTTTTGAATATTAAATGAAAATTTCATATATTATTGAATATTAAATGGAAATTTCATATATTATTGAATTGAATATTAAATGAAAATTTCATATATTATTGAATATTAAATGAAAATTTCATATATTATTGAATTGAATATTGAATGAAAATTTCATATGTTATTGAATATTAAATGGAAATTTCATATATTATTGAATTGAATATTAAATGAAAATTTCATATATTATTGAATTGAATATTAAATGAAAATTTCATATATTATTGAATATTAAATGAAAATTTCATATACTATTGAATATTAAATGGAAATTTCATATATTATTGAAGTGAATATTAAATGAAAATTTCATATATTATTGAATTGAATATTAAATGAAAATTTCATATATTATTGAATTGAATATTAAATGAAAATTTCATATACTATTGAATTGAATATTAAATGAAAATTTCATATACTATTGAATATTAAATGGAAATTTCATATACTATTGAATTGAATATTAAATGAAAATTTCATATATTATTGAATATTAAATGAAAATTTTATATACTATTGAATTGAATATTAAATGAAAATTTCATATATTATTGAATTGAATATTAAATGAAAATTTCATATATTATTGAATTCAATATTAAATGAAAATTTCTTATATTAAATTGTTAGTTAAATGGTATTTTCCTTCATAACTGCGCGACTTATAGAAAACGTGGCACAAAACCTATATATGTGGTGTGATGTCGAGCGTTGGTATATTAAATGAATTAAAAGTAAATATCTCATATTCATATGATTTAATACATTTAATATCGGCAATGTCTATTTATTTATATAAAAGTATGAAGTCTTAAGGTATTTTTAAAAATACATATGAAAATTGTTACGTGAGTGTTACCTTCCTTCATAACTGCGCGACTTACAGAAAACGTGGCAAAAAACCTCTATATGTGGTGTGATGTCGAGCGTTGGTATATTAAATGAAGTAAATGTACATGTATCATATTCATATGATTTAATACACTTAATATCGGCAATGTCTATTTATTTATATAAAAGTATGAAGTCTTAAGGTATTTTTAAAAATACATACGAAAATTGTTACGTGAGTGGTACCCTCGGTCATAAATGGTAGATTTATAGAAAACGTGGCACAAATCCTACTCATAATGGCCAGTTGATGTTCATTACTTGTTATAGTAAATTATTATATTATAACAATTACCCTATATATGATTAGTGTGTCGCAATTATAACTTGGCGGCGGCATTACTTATCTATTTTAGATAATGAGGGAACTTGCCAAGCTCTATGTATTTAATTTATATTACATATTAATTGGTTCCGGATTTATCGTTAACGCTTATCCCCAGAATTTGTAAATAAAAGTTTCACTGGATTTATTTTATTTTCAATGGCTTCCCTGTTTGCGAATTCTGTAAATACCTTATAAATTCAAGTTATTATTTCTTTTTCAGCATACATTCTTTGTTATGTAAAAAAAAAAAAAAACCAACCTATTAAAGTTCGTTGATGACTTTTGCTTAATATATAATTAACAATACATTTGTTATATTAATAATAAACTAAAGTAAATTATGAATTTACTATCGAAATACAATTATTTATTTCAAATATACATATATATTGAATAAATTAAATAAATGGAAATGTGATTATATATTATGTAGGTGAAAAAAATAAAAATATTCTTGAATGAAATTTATAATTATATATTAAATTTAATGAATAAATATGTCAATGAACGAAAATGTGTGCAATTAAATTATTGCCATATTCGTCGAAAATAAATGGAAACTAATTTATATATATATATTATTGTTTTATTCAGAAATATATTAAATTGTCAATTATCATTTAAAATCAAATCAAATCTAATATGTCTGTTTGATATATATATCAACAGTACATATAATATATAAATAACATTATTCTGGTTGATCCTGCCAGTAGTTATATGCTTGTCTCAAAGATTAAGCCATGCATGTCTAAGTACACACGAATTAAAAGTGAAACCGCAAAAGGCTCATTATATCAGTTATGGTTCCTTAGATCGTTAACAGTTACTTGGATAACTGTGGTAATTCTAGAGCTAGTACATGTAATTAAAACACGGATCTTTTGGGACGTGTGCTTTTATTAGGCTAAAACCAAGCGATCATTTGATCGTTATATTGGTTGAACTCTATATAACATGCAGATCGTATGGTCTTGTACCGACGACAGATCTTTCAAATGTCTGCCCTATCAACTTTTGATGGTAGTATCTAGGACTACCATGGTTGCAACGGGTAACGGGGAATCAGGGTTCGATTCCGGAGAACGTGGTCTCTGATAACGCAGAAGGGGTGCAACACCGTAATTCGTCAGTCGTTGTCAGATTCAAGTCGACTCGAAACCTCCTCGTGGTGTTCTCTGGGTGCTTATATATAATTGGGATTTGAATATATAGAAGTAGCTATATATATGGTCCTGACAAGTTCATGGTTTTATTTGCTTGCTACCTTGGCACAACATCCGAAGAAGGTACAAACATCGTGGAAGAATGAGGAGGGTTTTAGTACGTAGGCGCTGTAGAATATTTTTTCTGTGGATGCAGCGAATCGCGCATGCTAGGTTTACCTAGTATCTTTTTAAGATTTCCCTACCTTAGCGATCAAAAAAAAAAAAAAAAAAAAAAAAAAAATAGCCAAATGTCTTGTCATCTAATTAGTGACGCGCATGAATGGATTAACGAGATTCCTACTATCGAGCGAAACCACAGCCAAGGGAATGGGCTTGGAATAATTAGCGGGGAAAGAAGACCCTTTTGAGCTTGACTCTAATCTGGCAGTGTAAGGAGACATAAGAGGTGTAGAATAAGTGGGAGATATTTTTCCTTGTGTTTAATATCGTCAATGAAATACCACTACTCTTATTGTTTCCTTACTTACTTGATTAAATGGAACGTGTATCATTTCCTAGCCATTATACGGATATATTTATTATATCTTATGGTATTGGGTTTTGATGCAAGCTTCTTGATCAAAGTATCACGAGTTTGTTATATAATCGCAAATAAATTCTTTAATGAGAGAATGCATTTATGTATTTTCAATTTGAAATTTTTGGATTAACTCCAATTACTCAGGTATGATCGAATTCAAGGACATTGCCAGGTAGGGAGTTTGACTGGGGCGGTACATCTCTCAAATAATAACGGAGGTGTCCCAAGGCCAGCTCAGTGCGGACAGAAACCACACATAGAGCAAAAGGGCAAATGCTGACTTGATCTCGGTCTATCGATCCTTTTGGTTTAACAAGAGGTGTCAGAAAAGTTATCATAGGGTTAACTGGCTTGTGGCGACCAAGCGTTCATAGCGACGTCGCTTTTTGATCCTTCGATGTCGGCTCTTCCTATCATTGTGAAGCAAAATTTACCAAGCGTTGTGTGAGGAATTTTTTTTATGGATTATTTAATGCTGTAGTTTTCCCGCATACCGATTCACTCGATCAGTAGGGAGGCGAAAATCTGACCTAAAGGAGCGGCGAATTTGTTTGTCAATTTTGACAGGAGGTGTCAAAATTTCTTTTGCAAGGTTAAGCCTTGAGACTGTTTTCCGGTCAGAATTCTTTTCAACTTGATTAACCCTCGTGACCAGTCGTACTTGTCTGAAAGTATAAATTGTTAACCCATGCAGTCCGTGAGTGCAAATATTTTAGTGAAAGTTAAGTGCTAATTAGTGGTGCAACTGGATGCATAATTCAAGCTTAGAGCTTTTCTTTTTTGCAAGGTAAGCCAAAGGGTTTATTTAGCTAGAGTCAGTATTGATAATTTTTGTCCCCAGCAAAGACCCCCCAATTTTTCTGAGTCTAAATTGACTCCAAATATTTAAAAGAAAAAAATAAGACAAAAAGAAGTCAAGGCAGAAGCAGCACTATCTTCATTTGCCAATGCGTTAAAGCGAGAGGGAGAGAGCAAAAGTCTAGTGTCATCAATTTGGCAAAAGCTCATCGCCTTGGATGTACCGCCGGTGCATAAACAGGCACATGTGAAGAGGGAGCGACAAATTTGGAAGAGACGCATCGAATAGAAGACGTAGAGCGGCCGATATTGATAGCCGTTGAATTCTATTAAGCATAAGGCAGTATTCACCTGCTAAGCGACAGGGAAGGGCTAACCGCATGCGCCGCTGCGTAGGCGGACCACGAGAAGAATCAAAGAGGAAAAGAAACGTGAAGAAGCAAAGCCGAGACGAGAAGACGGAGAGGGAACACCAGGGCGGACCCTATACCGCTTGTTTTTGTTAAGAAGTCATGTTGGCGAAAAGAAAAGGTCGTAGCAGTTACTCTGGGTGGCCAAAACCTTAGCACAAATGAGGGAAATCGTTTATAGCGAAGTTCAGGGAAAATTGCGAAGTTGTGGTAAAAGAAAAGCGGTAATTCGAAATATTTGGTTTTAAAGGCCAACAAATTTTATTTTTTTTTATTTGCATTGTGACGACAGAAATTTTAACATGTTTAATTGTTTCCATCAGATTTTAATGAGTATGCAAGGCATACTGAAAAAGTGAACTGCAATATATTTTGGCAGTCTCCTCAACAGCGTGTCATCCATCGAAGGCCTTCATCGGATACATCGAGGGGTAAGTGAAGCATAATTGTCCCTTGTTAACATTTCTAAAAGCTACAATGATATAAAACATAAAAGTGAAAGTAAAAAAAAAAAAAAATGAAGCAAGCAAGTCGTCCCTGCCGACATTGAGTATACCCTGTACCAACTAGTTATATTAAATGAAATAGAATATCCTCGAAATCGCCATAAATTTCATGCAAAATTCTCTATAACATGCAGCAACAGCGAACGCATACTGTCTCGCTCACTCTTGGCAGCCAATGTCGCCTTGGCAATTCAGTGCAAAAGTCATATAGGTATATCTCCGATATTTATTGTCCGATTTTGACTAAATTTGGTGAGCTAGTCCAGTTTGGGTATATAACTAGGTGTGCCAAGTTAGATTACGATATCTTTAATACAGCTCTAGTAATACGTTTTCGCGATTTGCGGGGGCGGAAGTGGGCGTGGCAAAAATTTGAAACAAACCTGACCTGTGTATGCATTAGATGCATGTTCGCACCAAATTTGGTGACTCTACCTCTTATAGTCTCCGAGATCTAGGTGTTCATACGGACGGACAGACGGACGGACAGACGGACGGACAGACGGACATGGCTCAATCGACTCGGCTAGTGATGCTGATCAAGAATATATATACTTTATGGGGTCAGAAATGTATATTTCTGCCTGTTACATACATTTTAGCGACTTTAATATACCCTTTTACCCTTTGGGTACAGGGTATAAAAACGAAAGAAAGAAAATATTTCGCAAGAGTAACCACTAGTCGCGATGAGTGAGGTGATCTTTTTTAACAATTGCTTAGTGAAGCCAAAAGGCAAAAGAAGAATGTGAATATTTAGTCACGTGCTAACGCCAGATTCGTAGAAAGAATATTACAACAAAAACAATATAAATCGCTTGCAATGAAGATTTAAAGAAAGAGAAAAAAAAAGAGAATAACAGCTGATTTAGTTCGAGTAGTTGAATTTAATAATTTTTGTTTGGAGATGCTTGCAAGGGCGCGGCCATCCTAAGTGACTTACATTGATCGACCATTAGTTGCGCCTTGATTGTTGGTTAACGAAATTATCTTAGTTATTATTTTTTTCTTGCATACATATATAATTTAAATGTTTGCCTAAATTCAATTTAGTTGTATAAATTTTAGTTTGTATGAGCATTTTTTTTTTTTGACTATATGCCAACATAATGAAGTTTACAGAGATATCGATGTAATTTAATGAGTATAAAGTTTTCGAAGTCACAATGAAAAATTATTACTGTACATAAATGAAGGAATAAAATCATAATGAATTGTTAAATTAAAGCGTTGGGTTTCCGAACGTAGGGAAATGGGATAATGGACCACTTTTGGGAGTTCTTCGAGAATGATGGCATTACCAATTAATGGAGAGCTCAGGTAGGGAGGGTACAGAAGCCATGTTGCAGTTACATCTTTGCAACGACATCGTGTCATGTTAATCTTTTCTGTGTTTATTGGTTAGGGATCAATCACAATGTGATATGTATTCGGAAGAGGACTAGGGGATAGAAAAAGAACCCCCCCACAGGCTGTTTTGCTGGCCGTTTCCGATTGTCCCATACGACGCTCTTCTCCGAATCTATAACCTTCTGAGACAATTTGGAATGACTGTTTGTCTATGATAGTCAGTTTGCCCGCTTATTCATTACATATTATATGGCGCCCAACGTGGGGCTGAGTCAGTGGTAAGACAGACTAGCTGAGTTAGCGTCACTAATTAAATGTGAGATATCCTTTTCTTAAAAGATGGTTGACCTAAAGGTAAAAGCCGAACAGTATTTTGGCATTGGACCGAAAGCGCTGGGAAGACAAATTACCCAAGGTGTACTTTCTATTCGTAACAATGTATTCTAGTGTTTATATTTTTGTCGTTTTCCAATCTTCGGGAACATTTGTTTTAGGAATCAGATATTTGATGCAACGTCGAATTTTCTGACCAAAGCAATAAGGTCACGAAGAGTCTTCTATCATACAAAACAAATGATATTGATTCAGCAAGCAGCCTTGATTAGTTTTTTTTAAGAAAAAAAAAAAAAAAATTCTACAGGGGTGTGAAAGTGAATTTATTTTGTGAATGGTTGACTTTGACTGCAGTTGTCAGACTGATCACGATATTTGGCAAGACGTCGAGTAGTTCGTGCGAATGACACATAGTTGTTGATAAACTACATAAAATTTTGTTTTGTTTGTATTAGCGGAAAGAAAGCTAAGACCCATTTTTGCTTATTTTGTAAATTTCTATTTTCTATTTCTAATTTGTTTAACATGACCGATAGCACAAAAAATGAAAAAGATATTATCCAATTTTCTTGCGGAAGGGAACCCGTAATTTATAAATATTTATATTTAATTCTATTAACCATAATTCGGAAATCTCTGATATAACATTATTTAATTCAGACACAAAAAAATTAAATCCATATCATCATGGCTTTAATAGGGCGTAGTGAAGAGGATCTGATAAGATTAAATACACAAGCAGACGTCGAAAATCAAGGAGCCCAAGCCGAATACCAATGCACTATCTGTTCACAAAAGATAGGCGCGTTCGAGATTGGAGCTATTACAAACTGTGATCATATGTTTCATTGGGATTGCATTATAAAAATTATTACCGAAAATCCAGAATGTCCAATTTGTAAACGTTTAGTTCATCAAAAAGATTTGAGGAAAACCAATGTGGGTTCGAAGCAACAGCGAGTGCAAGGAACATTAGGTTTGAGTACTGGAGCCACTCCTAAAGCATACAACACGCGTAGCCAAGGGAGGCAGAGAAATGAGCATCCTCCGGAATCTCAGCGTAGTCGAGGTAGACCAAGAACAAATTCGAGGAGGCAAGATCGAGGAAATCCTCCAAGATCAAACGTTGACTTGGCTGGAGCAGATGAGGAAACCAGAAGGGACCCGTTAACTGTTGATTATGAATTAATCGTGCAAAAATTAGAAGAACTTATCGAAAGGAAAATGTCGGAAATGTCATTTGGAGCACCTAGTTCCAATGGGCAAAGTCAGCAAAACACAATGATAGGTCAGCAGAGACTAAGCTCAGGCACGACCAGACTGCCGAATCAAGGAAGTTGCAAATTGAGTCCAGAAAGGGTGGCTCAGCTTATACAAAGCTGAAATTTAAGATTTGATGGAACACAGACAGGCCTAACGGTTGATGAATTTTTATACAGAGTTCGGTCTTTTACTTTTGATAGCCTGGGAAACGATTATGAACCAGTGTGTAGGAATTTGCATTTATTGCTGGTAGGAAAAGCCAAGGAATGGTACTGGCAATATCGTAAAGAAGTAGGGGCGATAGAGTGGATTAGCTTTTGCACCGCTTTAAAGCGTCAATTTCAGGATTACCGATTAGACGAAGAGATTGAAGAAGATATGAGATCGCGTAAACAACTGGTAGGAGAAAGCTTTGATGCTTTTTATGAAGCTATAATGAAAATTGGCAGCCGACTTTCACAACCGTTAGAAGAACCTCGTTTATTGCGAATTTTGAGTCGAAACTTACGTATGGATATTCGTCATCAAATATTATATGAAGAACTCAAATTTGTTAGCCAGTTGAGAAAGTTAGTGCAAATGCGAGAGAACTTATTAGCAGAAGAATATAGTATGAGAGACGCTACAAGATATTCAGGTGAAGGACAGCGGCGTAAGCGAGTAAATGAAATAGACAAGTTTGAGGAATTAACAGATACTTATACCGAAGAGGTTGAGGTAGAAGCAATTTCTAGACCGATTCGACGGTGTGTTTGCTGGAACTGCGATAAAGAAGGGCACTGTTGGGATGATTGTACTGAGCACCCCAAAGTATTTTGTTATGGCTGTGGAGCGAAGAATGTGTACAAGCCCCGATGTCCCCACTGTATAGCCAAGCGAACGGGAAACTCGGTCAAGGGTCCATTCGACTCGGAGGATCGGATGGCCCCGAAGTAATTAAAATACTCGAAAAAGAGTCTATGGATGGTTATCCAATGATAACAGATCCGAAAGAGAGTAGTTCAAACGTGATTGTAATAGGAAATATACAAGAATTAAATAGAATTAAAGGAGGATATAAAACACAATGAATTAAGGAATAGGAGTTATAGTGAGCGCTTGAGAAATTATGAACAAGTTAGGAACATAATTTTTTCGAATGAGCCTGAAAAGTTGAAAAGGCGGTCGGCAATTCGAGCGCGAAAGTATTGGAAAGAAGTCAAAGCCACGAAAAAATTATTATCTTGCTGCATGATCACCGAAGGAGTTGATGGTCGTTTTTATGCACCTGTGTCGTTTTTACAATATGAAGAATTAGGTCTGTTGGATACCGGAGCTAATATTAGCGGCATTGGGTCAAATTTGGCACAAGTAAATTGGAACGATTTTCAAGGTTTTAAAAGAAATTCGGGTAGCATCAAAACTGCAGACGGGGCAAGCCATTCAGTTATAGGAAATATTACTGTAGACGTTAGATTTAAGAATAACACTAAGCCTATTAAATTTTGGATAATTCCATCCATAAGTAAACGAGTCATTTTAGGCGTAGATTTTTGGAAAGTTTTTGAATTAGCGCCAGGATTAGTGGCTACGGTTGAGGCGACAACGCCTGATGTAAATGAGGTTAATGTAGAAAAATATACTTTGAGCAGAGAACAGCAACAGAAGCTTGATTTTGTTATATCCCTTTTTCCAAGTTTTGAAGCACAAGGTTTAGGAAAAACATCATTAATAAAACATGAAATTAATGTAGGAGAAGCCAAAACCAATAAAACAGAGGTTTTATCCCGTATCGCCGGCAGTAGAGAAACTGCTCTATGGCGAAATAGATCGTATGTTAAAATTAGGAGTAATTGAACCATCATCAAGTCCATGGAGTTCGCCCATGCGAATTGTCATCAAGCCAGGTAAAGTTCGAGTTTGTTTGGATGCTAGAAAAATAAATGAAGTCACTGTGAAGGATGCATATCCCCTAGTTAGTATTGATGGAATTTTAGCTCGTTTGCCGAAGGCTAACGTTATATCAAAAATAGATTTGAAGGACGCATATTGGCATATAGCACTGACGGAGGAGTCGAAGGCTTTATCAGCTTTCACCATCCCTGGTCGGCCGTTATACCAATTTGTTGCTATGCCGTTTGGGTTATGCAATACGTCACAGACAATGTGCAGATTGATGGACGAGGTAATCCCTCCAGAATTAAAATACTGTGTATTCGGATATTTAGATGACCTTTTGGTAGTGTCAGATACCTTCGAGAAACATATGAGGAACATATGAGGGTTTTAACACTATTGTCTGAACGATTTCGAAAAGCTAATTTAACTCTTAATCTGGGAAAAAGTAAATTTTGTGTTACGCAAGTCAAGTATCTAGGATATGTGTTAGGTAACGGAGGTATTTCAACAGATCCGGACAAAGTAGAAGCTATTAGGTCAAGGCCTAGTCCTAAGACATTAAGACAAGCTCGAGGTTTCCTTGGACTAGTCGGCTGGTATCGGTGGTTCATACCTAACTTTTCTGATCTAACTTTTCCAATCACCAACTTGTTGTCGATCAAGAAAAAGTTTTTTTGGAGCATGGAAGCTCAAATTGCATTTGAAAAAATTAAAGACGTTTTGACAATCAGCAGATGGATCTGAGAATCCTATTGCTTTTATGAGCAAAAAGCTGAATACCGCCCAGCGTAATTACAGTGTAACGGAGCGCGAATGCTTATCGGCTGTTATTGCTATTGAGAAATTTCGTTGTTATCTGGAATTACAAGAGTTTGAAGTCGTGACGGATCACGCGAGTCTAGTTTGGTTAATGCGACAACAAAATCTTAAGGGAAGACTTGCCAGATGGGTTATGCAGTTGCAAGGGTATAATTTTAAAATAAGTCATCGGAAAGGCCATGATCATGTCGTTCCAGATGCACTGTCTCGCAAATACTGCGATCAGATATCCTTGAAGCTAGATGAAATAGGTCCATTAGTTGACTTAGAGTCACCAAGTTTCAAAACTAAAGAATATTTCGATCTGCAAGCTCATATCGTAAAGAACGCAGAAAAATTGCCAGATTTGAGAATATCTGAGGGCCGTGTTTACATTTGTAAGATCCGCGAAGATAATGTAGAAGATGGAGAGAAATTTATGTGGAAGCTATGGATCCCAACGGATTTAACCCAGGAGGTTATTTCAAGGGCTCATGATTCTATAGTAGCAGCTCATGGAGGAATGGGAAAAACGTTAGAGTTAATTCGACGATACTTTCATTGGCCCGAAATGGTGGTGCAAGTTCGAAATTTTGTACGTTCATGTGAGATCTGTAAGACAACAAAAGCACCAAACACAATATCACGCCCACCAATGGGAAATCAAGCTGAATCTAATCGCCCTTTTCAAAGATTATATGTGGATATACTTGGACCATACGCTAGAAGTAAGGCAGGGCATATAGGAATCTTTATCGTTTTAGATCATTTTTCAAAGTATCATTGGCTGTGTGCATTGAAAAAGTTTCAAACGAAACCAATTATCCAGTTCTTGAGAAATCTGATTTTTTTGCGATATGGAGTGCCGGAAGTAGGGATTAGCGACAATGGGACGCAATTCAAATCTAAAGAATTTAAAGAATTTTTGCAATCGTTAGGTGTGAAGCATATGTTAACGGCTTTGTATTCGCCCCAGGCAAACGCTTCGGAACGCGTGAACAGATCACTGATAGCCGCTATTAGAGCATACCTTAAAAAAGATCAAAAGGAATGGGATGTCAATCTGGACAGCATCAGTTGTGCCTTAAGAAACTCTGTGCACCAAAGTACGCAGTTATCTCCATACCATATTTTGTTTGGGTTCGACATGGTAACTCATGGTTCTCAGTATCAGCTGTTACGAAATTTAAGCAGTTTGGAAGACTCAAATCCGAGTTTGGCCAGAGATGATCAGTTAGTGTTGGCGCGAAGTAAAGTGCAAGAAAGAATAACTGAAGCTTACACCGAGAATGCTCGCCAGTATAATCTCCGAGCAAGAGACGTTTCTTATAAAATAGGACAGGAAGTTTTCAGACGTAATTTTGTTCAAAGCAACTTTGAAAAGAATATATCGGCTAAGTTGTGTCCTACGTTTGTAAAAGCAAGAGTATTGCAGAAATTGGGAAACTCTATGTATTTGTTGGAAGATCTACAAGGCAAGGTGGTAGGAAAATTTCATGCAAAGGATATACGTCAATAAAATCAGTTTCAGGCTAATCGGCCGTAAAAAGGATTCAGCCGATGTGAGGAATTTTTTTTATGGATTATTTAATGCTGTAGTTTTCCCGCATACCGATTCACTCGATCAGTAGGGAGGCGAAAATCTGACCTAAAGGAGCGGCGAATTTGTTTGTCAATTTTGACAGGAGGTGTCAAAATTTCTGTTGCAAGGTTAAGCCTTGAGACTGTTCTCCGGTCAGAATTCTTTTCAACTTGATTAACCCTCGTGACCAGTCGTACTTGTCTGAAAGTATAAATTGTTAACCCATGCAGTCCGTGAGTGCAAATATTTTAGTGAAAGTTAAGTGCTAATTAGTGGTGCCACTGGATGCAAAATTCAAGCTTAGAGCTTTTCTTTTTTGCAAGGTAAGCCAAAGGGTTTAATTAGCTAGAGTCAGTATTGATAATTTTTGTCCCCAGCAAAGACCCCCCAATTTTTCAGAGTCTAAATTGACTCCAAATATTTAAAAGAAAAAAATAAGACAAAAAGAAGTCAAGGCAGAAGCAGCACTATCTTCATTTGCCAATGCGTTAAAGCGAGAGGGAGAAAGCAAAAGTCTAGTGTCATCAATTTGGCAAAAGCTCATCGCCTTGGATGTACCGCCGGTGCATATACAGGCACATGTGAAGAGGGAGCGACAAATTTGGAAGAGACGCATCGAATAGAAGACGTAGAGCGGCCGATATTGATAGCCCTTGAATTCTATTAAGCATAAGGCAGTATTCACCTGCTAACCGACAGGGAAGGGCTAACCGCATGCGCCGCTGCGTAGGCGGACCACGAGAAGAATCAAAGAGGAAAAGAAACGTGAAGAAGCAAAGCCGAGACGAGAAGACGGAGAGGGGCACCAGGGCGGACCCTATACCGCTTGTTTTTGTTAAGAAGTCTTGTTGGCGAAAAGAAAAGGTCGTAGCAGTTACTCTGGGTGGCCAAAACCTTAGCACAAATGAGGGAAATCGTTTATAGCGAAGTTCAGGGAAAATTGCGAAGTTGTGGTAAAAGAAAAGCGGTAATTCGAAATATTTGGTTTTAAAGGCCAACAAATTTTATTTTTTTTTTATTTGCATTGTGACGACAGAAATTTTAACATGTTTAATTGTTTCCATCAGATTTTAATGAGTATGCAAGGCATACTGAAAAAGTGAACTGCAATATATTTTGGCAGTCTCCTCAACAGCGTGTCATCCATCGAAGGCCTTCATCGGATACATCGAGGGGTAAGTGAAGCATAATTGTCCCTTGTTAACATTTCTAAAGTCCACTATGATATAAAACATAAAAGTGAAAGTAAAAAAAAAAAAAAAAAAAAAACGAAAGAAAGAAAATATTTTGCAAGAGTAACCACTAGTCGCGATGAGTGAGGTGATCTTTTTTTTAACAATTGCTTAGTGAAGCCAAAAGCCAAAAGAAGAATGTGAATATTTAGTCACGTGCTAACGTCAGATTCGTAGAAAGAATATTACAACAAAAACAATATAAAATCGCTTACAATGAAGATTTAAAGAAAAAAAAAAAAAAAGAGAATAACAGCTTATTTAGTTCGAGTAGTTGAATTTAATAATTTTTGTTTGGAGATGCTTGCAAGGGCGCGGCCATCCTAAGTGACTTACATTGATCGACCATTAGTTGCGCCTTGATTGTTGGTTAATGAAATTATCTTAGTTATTATTTTTTTCTTGCATACATAAATAATTTAAATGTTTGCCTAAATTCAATTTAATTGTATAAAGTTTTCGAAGTCACAATGAAAAATTATTACTGTACATAAATGAAGGAATAAAATCATAATGAATTGTTAAATTAAAGCGTTGGGTTTCCGAACGTAGGGAAATGGGATAATGGACCACTTTTGGGAGTTCTTCGAGAATGATGGCATTAGCAATTAATGGAGAGCTCAGGTAGGGCGGGTACAGAAGCCATGTTGCAGTTACATCTTTGCAACGAATTCGTGTCATGTTAATCGTTTCTGTGTTTATTGGCTAGGGATCAATCACAATGTGATATGTATTCCTCTTCCGAATAAAAGAACCTCCCCACAGGCTGTTTTGCTGGCCGTTTCCGATTGTCCCATATGACGCTCTTCTCCGAATCTATAACCTTCTGAGACAATTTGGAACGACTGTTTGTCTATGATAGTCAGTTTGCCCGCTTGTTCATTACAGTTGGATTGTTCACCCATGCAAGGGAACGCGAGCTGGGTTTAGACCGTCGTGAGACAGGTTAGTTTTACCCTACTAATGACAAAACGTTGTTGCGACAGCATTCCTGCGTAGTACGAGAGGAACCGCAGGTACGGACCAATGGCACAATACTTGTTCGAGCGAACAGTGGTATGACGCTACGTCCGTTGGATTATGCCTGAACGCCTCTAAGGTCGTATCCGTGCTGGACTGCAATGATAAATAAGGGGCAATTTGCATTGTATGGCTTCTAAACCATTAAAAGTTTATTTTATAAACGACAATGGATGTGATGCCAATGTTATTTGTGACATAGTAAATTGGGAGGATCTTCGATCACCTGATGCCGCGCTAGTTACTTATTAAAACATTATTTAATACAATGACAAAGCCTAGAATCAATTGTAAACGACTTTTGTAACAGGCAAGGTGTTGTAAGTGGTTGAGCAGCTGCCATACTGCGATCCACTGAAGCTTATCCTTTGCTTGATGATTCGAATATAATTATAATAATGGTTTTCCCATTATTATATTATATTAAAATGGTATGCAGAAAAGAATTTTGCAACCAAAATGTGCCGCCGCCCAGGCACGGGTATCCAATTGACATGTCATATTTTTAGTGACGAATATAAAATGGACTTCTTGAAAATCCTAATATTGACCAAAATAATGATATGATATGAGATAAATTATTTATTTATAATCATATTAATGAAAATTATATATTGATTTAAAGTATATTAAAAATTATAAATATTTAACATGTTGTTAATATATCAGTCAGATAACACCGCCGCCCTAGTTCTAACCATATACAAATTATCGGCCAACAATCGAGTGTACATACATAACAACCACCTGTATAGCTTTCCCAGTTGCTTCATAGGGAAGTATACATATATGAGATTGCAAAAGCTGAAATTAAAAGGAATTGACGGAAAGGCCCCACATCAAGCAGTGATGCGCCTGCAAACAATATTATATTTATCAGATATATCAGAAAACAAAGTATATACACTACTTTTTCATCAAATATATGTATATCCAATAATCCATACAGATATTTAAAGACAATTCGATATCGCCGCCCGCTAGTTCTAACCATAAATGAAGCAAGCAAGTCGTCCCTGCCGACATTGAGTATACCCTGTACCAACTAGTTATATTAAATGAAATAGAATATCCTCGAAATCGCCATAAATTTCATGCAAAATTCTCTATAACATGCAGCAACAGCGAACGCATACTGTCTCGTTCACTCTTGGCAGCCAATGTCGCCTTGGCAATTCAGTGCAAAAGTCATATAGGTATATCTCCGATATTTATTGTCCGATTTTGACTAAATTTGGTCAGCTGGTCCAGTTTTGATATATAATTAGGTGTGCCAAGTAAGAATACGATATCTTTAATACAGCTCTAGTAATACGTTTTCGCGATTTGCGGGGGCGGAAGTGGGCGTGGCAAAAATTTGAAATAAACTTGATCGGTGTACACACTAGACGCATGTTCACACCAAATTTGGACGGACGGACGGACAGACGGACGGACGGACGGACGGACGGACGGACAGACGGACAGACGGACGGACGGACAGACGGACATGTCTCAATCGACTCGGCTGTTGATGCTGATCAAGAATATATATACTTTATAGGGTCGGAAATGCTTAATTCTGCCTGTTACATACATTTTGGCGACTTTAATATACCCTTTTACCCTATGGGTATAGGGTATAAAAATTGTCATATATAGCTTTCTCAGTAGCTTCATAGGGAAGTATACATATATGAGATTGCAAAAGCTGAAATTAAATGGAATTGACGGAAAGGCACCACCAAGTAGTGAAGTCTGCAGATAATATTATATTTATCAGATATAAATATAAGAAAACAAAGTATAAACACTTTTTTATCAAATATATCTAAATCCCATAATCCATATGGATTTTTAAAGGCAATTTTGGATAGCGCATTAGTCCTCTAACCAATATTCAATTGTCGGCAAGCAATTGAGTGTACATGAGTGTAAGTAGCTCTCTCATATCATGCTTCAGTGGGAATTATATTATAAAAAAACTGAAATTAAAAGGAATTGACGGAAAAAGGCACACTATTTTTGGGGATTTCAACAACACGGCGAAAATTTACTAAGTCCGAACATAAGTGTTTATGAAGTGATGTGATTGGTTAATTTACTAATAATGGACAGAACATAAATATATTAAACAAATTTCTTCGAGCATATAAAATAATATAAAAATAAATATTTATATATATAAATTATATGAAATAAATTAAAATATCTCAATATTAAATAATTTAATATATTTATTAAATATTACACTAAAATAATACAT
>JAEIGH010000286.1:0-90066 GCA_018903575.1 Drosophila saltans
CATTTCGAATTCAAAATCTATTTTCGATATCGAAATCCATATCGAATTCGAAATCCATTTCGAATTCAAAATCTATTTCGATATCGAATTCAAAATCTATTTCGATATCGAATTCTTTATCGAATTCGAAATCCATTTTGATATCGAAATCCATTTCGAATTCGAAATCCATTTCGAATTCAAAATCTATTTCGATATCGAATTCTTTTATCGAATTCGAAATCCATTTCGATATCGAAATCCATATCGAATTCGAAATCCATTTCGATATCGAAAATCCATTTCGAATTCGAAATCCATTTCGAATTCAAAATCTATTTCGATATCGAATTCTTTATCGAATTCGAAATCCATTTTGATATCGAAATCCATATCGAATTCGAAATCCATTTCGAATTCAAAATCTATTTCGATATCGAATTCTTTATCGAATTCGAAATCCATTTCGAATTCAAAATCTATTTCGATATCGAAATCCTTATCGAATTCGAAATCCATTTCGAATTCAAAATCTATTTCGATATCGAAATCCTTTATCGAATTCGAAATCCATTTCGAATTCAAAATCTATTTCGATATCGAATTCTTTATCGAATTCGAAATCCATTTCGAATTCAAAATCTATTTCGATATCGAAATCCATATCGAATTCGAAATCCATTTCGAATTCAAAATCTATTTCGATATCGAAATCCATTTCGAATTCGAAATCCATTTCGAATTCAAAATCTATTTCGATATCGAATTCTTTATCGAATTCGAAATCCATTTCGAATTCAAAATCTATTTCGATATCGAATTCTTTATCGAATTCGAAATCCATTTCGAATTCAAAATCTATTTCGATATCGAATTCGAAATCCATTTCGAATTCAAAATCTATTTCGATATCGAATTCTTTATCGAATTCGAAATCCATTTTCGATATCGAAATCCATTTCGATATCGAAATCCATATCGAATTCGAAATCCATTTCGAATTCAAAATCTATTTCGATATCGAATTCGAAATCCATTTCGAATTCAAAATCTATTTCGATATCGAATTCTTTATCGAATTCGAAATCCATTTCGAATTCAAAATCTATTTCGATATCGAATTCTTTATCGAATTCGAAATCCATTTCGAATTCAAAATCTATTTCGATATCGAATTCTTTATCGAATTCGAAATCCATTTTGATATCGAAATCCCATATCGAATTCGAAATCCATTTCGAATTCAAAATCTATTTCGATATCGAATTTTTTATCGAATTCGAAATCCATTTCGAATTCAAAATCTATTTCGATATCGAATTTTTATCGAATTCGAAATCCATTTCGAATTCAAAATCTATTTCGATATCGAATTCTTTATCGAATTCGAAATCCATTTCGATATCCGAAATCCATATCGAATTCGAAATCCATTTCGAATTCAAAATCTATTTCGATATCGAATTCTTTTTATCGAATTCGAAATCCATTCGAATGATTTCGAATTCAAAATCCATTTCGATATCGAATTCTTTATCGAATTCGAAATCCATTTCGAATTCAAAATCTATTTCGATATCGAATTTTTTATCGAATTCGAAATCCATTTCGAATTCAAAATCTATTTCGATATCGAATTCTTTATCGAATTCGAAATCCATTTTGATATCGAAATCCATTTCGATATCGAAATCCATATCGAATTCGAAATCCATTTCGAATTCAAAATCTATTTCGATATCGAATTTTTTATCGAATTCGAAATCCATTTCGAATTCAAAATCTATTTTCGATATCGAATTCGATATCCATATCGAATTCGAAAATCCATTTCGATATCGAATTCAAATCTATTTTCGAAATCCATTTCGAATTCAAAATCTATTTCGATATCGAATTCCTTATCGAATTCGAAATCCATTTCGAATTCAAAATCTATTTCGATATCGAATTCTTTTATCGAATTCGAAATCCATTTCGAATTCAAAATCTATTTCGATATCGAAATCCTTTATCGAATTTCGAAATCCATTTCGAATTCAAAATTTTGATATCGAAATCCATATCGAATTCGATTTCGATATCGAAATCCATATCGAATTCGAAATCCATTTCGAATTCAAAATCTATTTCGATATCGAATTTTTTATCGAAATATTTTGATATCGAAATCCATATCGAATTCGAAATCCATTTCGAATTCAAAATCTATTTCGATATCGAATTCTTTATCGAATTCGATCATTTTTATATCCATTTCGAATTCGAAATCATTATTTCGATATCGAATTCTTTATCGTGAAATCCATTTTTGATATCGAAATCCATATCGAATTCGAAATCCATTTCGAATTCAAAATCTATTTCGATATCGAATTCTTTATCGAATTCGAAATCCATTTCGAATTCAAAATCTATTTCGATATCGAATTCTTTATCGAATTCGATATCCATTTTGATATCGAAATCCATTTCGAATTCGAAATCCATATCGAATTCGAAATCCATTTCGAATTCAAAATCTATTTCGATATCGAATTCAAAATCTATTTCGATATCGAATTCAAAATCTATTTCGATATCGAATTCAAAATCTATTTCGATATCGAATTCAAAATCTATTTCGATATCCATTTTGATATTGAAATCCATTTCGAATTCGATATCCATATCGAATTCAAAATCTATTTCGATGTCGAATTCAAAATCTATTTCGATATCGAATTTTTTATCGAATTCGAAATCCATTTCGAATTCAAAATCTATTTCGATATCGAATTCTTTATTGAATTCGAAATCCATTTTGATATCGAAATCCATTTCGAATTCAAAATCTATTTCGATATCGAAATCCATATCGAATTCGAAATCCATTTCGAATTCAAAATCTATTTCGATATCGAATTCTTTATCGAATTCGAAATCCATTTTCGATATCGAAATCCATATCGAATTCGAAATCCATTTCGAATTCAAAATCTATTTCGATATCGAATTCTTTATCGAATTCGAAATCCATTTCGAATTCAAAATCTATTTCGATATCGAATTCTTTATCGAATTCGAAATCCATTTCGAATTCAAAATCTATTTCGATATCGAATTCTTTATCGAATTCGAAATCCATTTTCGAATTCAAAATCTATTTCGATATCGAATTCTTTATCGAATTCGAAATCCATTTCGAATTCAAAATCTATTTCGATATCGAAATTCTTTATCGAATTCGAAATCCATTTCGAATTCAAAATCTATTTCGATATCGAAATTCTTTATCGAATTCGAAATCCATTTCGAATTCAAAATCTATTTCGATATCGAATTCTTTATCGAATTCGAAATCCATTTTCGATATCGAAATCCATTTCGAATTCGAAATCCATATCGAATTCGAAATCCATTTCGAATTCAAAATCTATTTCGATATCGAATTCTTTATCGAATTCGAAATCCATTTCGAATTCAAAATCTATTTCGATATCGAATTCGATATCCATATCGAATTCAAAATCTATTTCGATGTCGAATTCAAAATCTATTTCGATGTCGAATTCAAAATCTATTTCGATATCGAATTTTTTATCGAATTCGAAATCCATTTCGAATTCAAAATCTATTTCGATATCGAATTCTTTATTGAATTCGAAATCCATTTTGATATCGAAATCCATTTCGAATTCGAAATCTATTTCGATATCGAAATCCATATCGAATTCGAAATCCATTTCGAATTCAAAAATCTATTTCGATATCGAAATTCTTTATCGAATTCGAAAATCCATTTTCGATATCGAAATCCATATCGAATTCGAAATCCATTTCGAATTCAAAATCTATTTCGATATCGAATTCTTTATCGAATTCGAAATCCATTTTCGATATCGAAATCCATATC
Source organism: Drosophila saltans (assembly GCA_018903575.1). NCBI lineage: Eukaryota > Metazoa > Arthropoda > Insecta > Diptera > Drosophilidae > Drosophila > Drosophila saltans. The sequence goes on from JAEIGH010000286.1 coordinate 3,875, forward strand.
GAATTCGAAATCCATTTCGAATTCAAAATCTATTTCGATATCGAATTCTTTATCGAATTCGAAATCCATTTTCGATATCGAAATCCATATCGAATTCGAAATCCATTTCGAATTCAAAATCTATTTCGATATGGAATTCTTTATCGAATTCGAAATCCATTTTGATATCGAAATCCATATCGAATTCGAAATCCATTTCGAATTCAAAATCTATTTCGATATCGAATTCTTTATCGAATTCGAAATCCATTTCGAATTCAAAATCTATTTCGATATCGAAATTCTTTTATCGAATTCGAAATCCATTTCGAATTCAAAATCTATTTCGATATCGAATTCTTTATCGAATTCGAAATCCATTTTGATATCGAAATCCATTTCGAATTCGAAATCCATTTCGAATTCAAAATCTATTTCGATATCGAATTCTTTATCGAATTCGAAATCCATTTTCGATATCGAAATCCATATCGAATTCGAAATCCATTTCGAATTCAAAATCTATTTCGATATCGAATTCTTTATCGAATTCGAAATCCATTTCGAATTCAAAATCTATTTCGATATCGAAATTCTTTATCGAATTCGAAAATCCATTTTCGATATCGAAATCCATATCGAATTCGAAATCCATTTCGAATTCAAAATCTATTTTCGATATCGAAATCCATTATCGAATTCGAAATCCATTTCGAATTCGAAAATCTATTTCGATATCGAATTCTTTATCGAATTCGAAATCCATTTTGATATCGAAATCCATATCGAATTCGAAATCCATTTCGAATTCAAAATCTATTTCGATATCGAATTCTTTATCGAATTCGAAATCCATTTCGAATTCAAAATCTATTTCGATATCGAATTCCATATCGAATTCGAAATCCATTTCGAATTCAAAATCTATTTCGATATCGAATTCTTTATCGAATTCGAAATCCCATTTTGATATCGAAATCCATATCGAATTCGAAATCCATTTCGAATTCAAAATCTATTTCGATATCGAATTCTTTATCGAATTCGAAATCCATTTCGAATTCAAAATCTATTTCGATATCGAATTCTTTATCGAATTCGAAATCCATTTCGAATTCAAAATCTATTTCGATATCGAAATTCTTTATCGAATTCGAAATCCATTTCGAATTCAAAATCTATTTCGATATCGAATTCTTTATCGAATTCGAAATCCATTTCGAATTCAAAATCTATTTCGATATCGAATTCTTTATCGAATTCGAAATCCATTTTCGATATCGAAATCCATATCGAATTCGAAAATCCATTTCGATATCGAAATCCATATCGAATTCGAAATCCATTTCGAATTCAAAATCTATTTCGATATCGAATTCTTTATCGAATTCGAAATCCATTTTCGATATCGAAATCCATAATTCGAAATCCATTTCGAATTCGAAAATCTATTTCGATATCGAATTTCTTTATCGAATTCGAAATCCATTTCGATATCGAAATCCTATATCGATATCGAAATCCTTTTCGAATTCGAAAATCTATTTCGATATCGAATTTTATTTCGAATTCGAAATCTATTTCGAATTCAAAATCTATTTCGATATCGAATTCTTTTATCGAATTCGAAATCCATTTCGATTTCGAAATCCATTTCGATATCGAAATTCATTATCGAATTCGAAATCCATTTCGAAATCTATTTCGATATCGAATTTTCGACTTTGAAATCCATTTCGAATTCCGAAATCCATTTCGAATTCGAAATCCATATCGATATTCGAAATCCATTTCGATTTCAAAATCCATTTCGATATCGAAATCCTATATCGAATTCGAAATCCATTTTTCGAATTCATAAATCTATTTCGATATCGAATTCCTTATCAAATTCGAAATCCATTTCGATTTCGATATCGAATTTCGATATCGCATTCGAAATCTATTTCGAAATCAAAATATCTATTTCGAATTCGAAATCCATATCGAATTTCGAAAATCCATTTCGAATTCAAAATCTATTTCGATATCGAATTTTATTCGAATTCAATTTTTCGATATCGAAAATCATTTCGATTATCGAAATCCATTTCGAATTCAAAATCTATTTCGATATCGATTTTATCGATTTCGATTATTCGAAATCCATTTCCATATCGATATCGAATTCCTATTTCGAAATCTTTTGATATCGAAATCCATATCGAATTCGAAATCCATTTCGAATTCAAAATCTATTTCGATATCGAATTCTTTATCGAATTCGAAATCCATTTTCGATATCGAAATCCATATCGAATTCGAAATCCATTTCGAATTCAAAATCTATTTCGATATCGAATTCTTTATCGAATTCGAAATCCATTTTGATATCGAAATCCATATCGAATTCGAAATCCATTTCGAATTCAAAATCTATTTCGATATCGAATTCTTTATCGAATTCGAAATCCATTTCGAATTCAAAATCTATTTCGATATCGAATTCTTTTATCGAATTCGAAATCCATTTCGAATTCAAAATCTATTTCGATATCGAATTCTTTATCGAATTCGAAATCCATTTTGATATCGAAAATCCATATCGAATTCGAAATCCATTTCGAATTCAAAATCTATTTCGATATCGAATTCTTTATCGAATTCGAAATCCATTTTCGATATCGAAATCCATATCGAATTCGAAATCCATTTCGAATTCAAAATCTATTTCGATATCGAATTCTTTATCGAATTCGAAATCCATTTCGAATTCAAAATCTATTTCGATATCGAATTCTTTATCGAATTCGAAATCCATTTTGATATCGAAATCCATTTCGAATTCGAAATCCATTTCGAATTCGAAAATCTATTTGTATCGAATTCGAAATCCATTATCGAATTCGAAATCCATTTCGAATTCAAAATCTATTTCGATATCGAATTCTTTATCGAATTCGAAATCCATTTTGATATCGAAATCCATATCGAATTCGAAATCCATTTCGAATTCAAAATCTATTTCGATATCGAATTCTTTATCGAATTCGAAATCCATTTTCGAATTCAAAATCTATTTCGATATCGAAATCCATATCGAATTCGAAATCCATTTCGAATTCGAAAATCTATTTCGATATCGAATTCAAAAATCTATTTCGATATCGAATTCTTTATCGAATTCGAAATCCATTTTGATATCGAAATCCATATCGAATTCGAAATCCATTTCGAATTCAAAATCTATTTCGATATCGAATTCTTTATCGAATTCGAAAACCATTTCGAATTCAAAATCTATTTCGATATCGAAATTCCATATCGAATTCAAATCCTATTTCGGATATCGAATTCTTTATCGAATTCGAAATCCATTTCGAATTCAAAATCTATTTCGATATCGATTTCCATTTCGAATTCAAAATCTATTTCGATATCGAATTTTTTTATTCGAATTCGAAATCCATTTCGAATTCAAAATCTATTTCGATATCGAATTCTTTATCGAATTCGAAATCCATTTCGAATTCAAAATCTATTTCGATATCGAATTCCTTTATCGAATTCGAAATCCATTTCGAATTCAAAATCTATTTCGATATCGAATTCGAAATCCATTTCGATATCGAATTCTTTTATCGAATTCGAAATCCATTTCGAATTCAAAATCTATTTCGATATCGAATTCTTTATCGAATTCGAAATCCATTTTCGATATCGAAATCCATTTCGAATTCGAAAATCTATTTCGATATCGAAATCCATATCGAATTCGAAATCCATTTCGAATTCAAAATCTATTTCGATATCGAAATTCTTTATCGAATTCGAAATCCATTTCGATATCGAAATCCATATCGAATTCGAAATCCATTTCGAATTCAAAATCTATTTCGATATCGAATTCTTTATCGAATTCGAAATCCCATTTTGATATCGAAATCCATATCGAATTCGAAATCCATTTCGAATTCAAAATCTATTTCGATATCGAATTCTTTATCGAATTCGAAATCCATTTTCGATATCGAAATCCATATCGAATTCGAAATCCATTTCGAATTCAAAATCTATTTCGATATCGAATTCTTTATCGAATTCGAAATCCATATCGAATTCGAAATCCATTTCGAATTCAAAATCTATTTCGATATCGAAATTCTTTATCGAATTCGAAATCCATTTCGAATTCAAAATCTATTTCGATATCGAATTCTTTTATCGAATTCGAAATCCATTTCGAATTCAAAATCTATTTCGATATCGAATTCTTTATCGAATTCGAAATCCATTTTGATATCGAAATCCATTTCGAATTCGAAATCCATTTCGAATTCAAAATCTATTTCGATATCGAATTCTTTATCGAATTCGAAATCCATTTTGATATCGAAATCCATATCGAATTCGAAATCCATTTCGAATTCAAAATCTATTTCGATATCGAATTCTTTATCGAATTCGAAATCCATTTCGAATTCAAAATCTATTTCGATATCGAATTCTTTATCGAATTCGAAATCCATTTTGATATCGAAAATCCATATCGAATTCGAAATCCATTTCGAATTCAAAATCTATTTCGATATCGAATTCTTTATCGAATTCGAAATCCATTTCGAATTCAAAATCTATTTCGATATCGAAATCCATATCGAATTCGAAATCCATTTCGAATTCAAAATCTATTTCGATATCGAATTCAAAATCTATTTCGATATCGAATTCTTTATCGAATTCGAAAATCCATTTTCGATATCGAAATCCATATCGAATTCGAAATCCATTTCGAATTCAAAATCTATTTCGATATCGAATTCTTTATCGAATTCGAAATCCATTTCGAATTCAAAATCTATTTCGATATCGAATTCTTTATCGAATTCGAAATCCATTTTCGATATCGAAATCCATATCGAATTCGAAATCCATTTCGAATTCAAAATCTATTTCGATATCGAATTCTTTATCGAATTCGAAATCCATTTTCGATATTCGAAATCCATTTCGAATTCGAAAATCTATTTCGATATCGAAAATCCATATCGAATTCGAAATCCATTTTCGAATTCAAAATCTATTTCGATATCGAATTCTTTATCGAATTCGAAAATCCATTTTCGATATCGAAATCCATATCGAATTCGAAATCCATTTCGAATTCAAAATCTATTTCGATATCGAATTCTTTATCGAATTCGAAATCCATTTTGATATCGAAAATCCATTTCGAATTCGAAATCCATTTCGAATTCAAAATCTATTTCGATATCGAATTCTTTTATCGAATTCGAAATCCATTTTCGATATCGAAATCCATATCGAATTCGAAATCTATTTTTTCGAATATCGAAATCCATTTCGAATTCGAAATCCATTTCGAATTCAAAATCTATTTCGATATCGAATTCTTTATCGAATTCGAAATCCATTTTCGATATCGAAATCCATATCGAATTCGAAATCCATTTCGAATTCAAAATCTATTTCGATATCGAATTCTTTATCGAATTCGAAATCCATTTCGAATTCAAAATCTATTTCGATATCGAAATCCATTTTCGATATCGAAATCCATTTCGAATTCGAAATCCATTTCGAATTCAAAATCTATTTCGATATCGAATTCTTTATCGAATTCGAAATCCATTTCGAATTCAAAATCTATTTCGATATCGAATTCTTTATCGAATTCGAAATCCATTTTGATATCGAAATCCATATCGAATTCGAAATCCATTTCGAATTCAAAATCTATTTCGATATCGAATTCTTTATCGAATTCGAAATCCATTTTCGATATTCGAAAATCCATTTCGAATTCGAAAATCTATTTCGATATCGAAATCCATATCGAATTCGAAATCCATTTCGAATTCAAAATCTATTTCGATATCGAATTCTTTATCGAATTCGAAATCCATTTTCGATATCGAAATCCATATCGAATTCGAAATCCATTTCGAATTCAAAATCTATTTCGATATCGAATTCTTTATCGAATTCGAAATCCATTTTCGATATCGAAATCCATTATCGAATTCGAAATCCATTTCGAATTCAAAATCTATTTCGATATCGAATTCTTTATCGAATTCGAAATCCATTTTGATATCGAAATCCATATCGAATTCGAAATCCATTTCGAATTCAAAATCTATTTCGATATCGAATTCTTTTATCGAATTCGAAATCCATTTCGAATTCAAAATCTATTTCGATATCGAAATCCTTATCGAATTCGAAATCCATTTCGAATTCAAAATCTATTTCGATATCGAATTCAAAATCTATTTCGATATCGAAATTCTTTATCGAATTCGAAATCCATTTCGAATTCAAAATCTATTTCGATATCGAATTCTTTATCGAATTCGAAATCCATTTCGAATTCAAAATCTATTTCGATATCGAAATTCTTTATCGAATTCGAAATCCATTTTCGATATCGAAATCCATATCGAATTCGAAATCCATTTCGAATTCAAAATCTATTTCGATATCGAATTCTTTATCGAATTCGAAATCCATTTTGATATCGAAATCCATATCGAATTCGAAATCCATTTCGAATTCAAAATCTATTTCGATATCGAATTCTTTTATCGAATTCGAAATCCATTTTGATATCGAAATATCGAATTCGAAATCCATTTCGAATTCAAAATCTATTTCGATATCGAATTCTTTATCGAATTCGAAATCCATTTCGAATTCAAAATCTATTTCGATATCGAATTCTTTTATCGAATTCGAAATCCATTTTCGATATCGAAAATCCATTTCGAATTCGAAATCCATTTCGAATTCGAAAATCTATTTCGATATCGAAATCCATATCGAATTCGAAATCCATTTCGAATTCAAAATCTATTTCGATATCGAATTCAAAATCTATTTCGATATCGAATTCTTTATCGAATTCGAAATCCATTTTGATATCGAAATCCATATCGAATTCGAAATCCATTTCGAATTCAAAATCTATTTCGATATCGAATTCTTTATCGAATTCGAAATCCATTTCGAATTCAAAATCTATTTCGATATCGAATTCTTTATCGAATTCGAAATCCATTTTCGAATTCGAAAATCTATTTCGATATCGAATTCTTTATCGAATTCGAAATCCATTTCGAATTCAAAATCTATTTCGATATCGAAATCCATATCGAATTCGAAATCCATTTCGAATTCAAAATCTATTTCGATATCGAATTCTTTATCGAATTCGAAATCCATTTCGAATTCGAAATCCATTTCGAATTCAAAATCTATTTCGATATCGAAATCCATATCGAATTCGAAATCCATTTCGAATTCAAAATCTATTTCGATATTCAAAATCTATTTCGATATCGAATTCTTTATCGAATTCGAAATCCATTTTCGATATCGAAATCCATATCGAATTCGAAATCCATTTCGAATTCAAAATCTATTTCGATATCGAATTCTTTATCGAATTCGAAATCCATTTCGAATTCAAAATCTATTTCGATATCGAATTCTTTTATCGAATTCGAAATCCATTTTGATATCGAAAATCCATTTCGATATCGAATTCTTTTATCGAATTCGAAATCCATTTTCGAATTCGAAAATCCATTTCGAATTCAAAATCTATTTCGATATCGAATTCTTTATCGAATTCGAAATCCATTTCGAATTCAAAATCTATTTCGATATCGAATTCAAAATCTATTTCGATATCGAATTCTTTATCGAATTCGAAATCCATTTTTGATATCGAAATCCATTTCGATATTCGAAATCCATATCGAATTCAAAATCTATTTCGATTTCGAATTCAAAATCTATTTCGATATCGAATTCTTTTATCGAATTCGAAATCCATTTCGAATTCAAAATCTATTTCGATATCGAAATCCATATCGAATTCGAAAATCCATATCGAATTCGAAATCCATTTCGAATTCAAAATCTATTTCGATATCGAATTCTTTATCGAATTCGAAATCCATTTTCGAATTCAAAATCTATTTCGATATCGAAATCCATATCGAATTCGAAATCCATTTCGAATTCAAAATCTATTTCGATATCGAATTTCGAAAATCCATTTCGATATCGAATTCAAAAATCTATTTCGATATCGAATTCTTTATCGAATTCGAAATCCATTTTGATATCGAAAATCCATTTCGATATCGAAATCCATATCGAATTCGAAATCCATTTCGAATTCAAAATCTATTTCGATATCGAATTCTTTATCGAATTCGAAATCCATTTCGAATTCAAAATCTATTTCGATATCGAATTCTTTATCGAATTCGAAATCCATTTTGATATCGAAATCCATTTCGATATCGAAATCCATATCGAATTCGAAATCCATTTCGAATTCAAAATCTATTTCGATATCGAATTCTTTATCGAATTCGAAATCCATTTCGAATTCAAAATCTATTTCGATATCGAATTCTTTATCGAATTCGAAATCCATTTTCGATATCGAAATCCATTTCGATATCGAAATCCATATCGAATTCGAAATCCATTTTCGAATTCAAAATCTATTTCGATATCGAATTCGAAAATCTATTTCGATATCGAATTCTTTATCGAATTCGAAATCCATTTTGATATCGAAATCCATATCGAATTCGAAATCCATTTCGAATTCAAAATCTATTTCGATATCGAATTCTTTTATCGAATTCGAAATCCATTTCGAATTCAAAATCTATTTTCGATATCGAAAATCTATTTCGATATCGAATTCTTTATCGAATTCGAAATCCATTTCGAATTCAAAATCTATTTCGATATCGAATTTAAATCCATTATCGAATTCGAAATCCATTTCGAATTCAAAATCTATTTCGATATCGAATTCTTTATCGAATTCGAAATCCATTTCGAATTCGAAATCCATTTCGAATTCAAAATCTATTTCGATATCGAAATCCATATCGAATTCGAAATCCATTTCGAATTCAAAATCTATTTCGATATCGAATTCAAAATCTATTTCGATATCGAATTCTTTATCGAATTCGAAATCCATTTTGATATCGAAATCCATATCGAATTCGAAATCCATTTCGAATTCAAAATCTATTTCGATATCGAATTCTTTATCGAATTCGAAATCCATTTCGAATTCAAAATCTATTTCGATATCGAATTCTTTATCGAATTCGAAATCCATTTTCGATATCGAAATCCATTTCGATATCGAATTCTTTATCGAATTCGAAATCCATTTCGAATTCAAAATCTATTTCGATATCGAATTTAAATCCATATCGAATTCGAAATCCATTTCGAATTCAAAATCTATTTCGATATCGAATTCTTTATCGAATTCGAAATCCATTTTCGATATCGAAATCCATATCGAATTCGAAATCCATTTCGAATTCAAAATCTATTTCGATATCGAATTCTTTATCGAATTCGAAATCCATTTTCGAATTCAAAATCTATTTCGATATCGAATTCGAATATCGATTTCGATTTCGAATTCAAAATCTATTTCGATATCGAATTCTTTATCGAATTCGAAATCCATTTTCGATATCGAAATCCATTTCGAATTCGAAATCCATATCGAATTCAAAATCTATTTCGATATCGAATTCAAAATCTATTTCGATATCGAATTCTTTTATCGAATTCGAAATCCATTTCGAATTCAAAATCTATTTCGATATCGAAATCCATATCGAATTCGAAATCCATATCGAATTCGAAATCCATTTCGAATTCAAAATCTATTTCGATATCGAATTCTTTATCGAATTCGAAATCCATTTCGAATTCAAAATCTATTTCGATATCGAAATCCATATCGAATTCGAAATCCATTTCGAATTCAAAATCTATTTCGATATCGAATTCTTTATCGAATTCGAAATCCATTTCGAATTCAAAATCTATTTCGATATCGAATTCTTTTATCGAATTCGAAATCCATTTTGATATCGAAAATCCATATCGAATTCGAAATCCATTTCGAATTCAAAATCTATTTCGATATCGAATTCTTTATCGAATTCGAAATCCATTTCGAATTCAAAATCTATTTCGATATCGAATTCTTTATCGAATTCGAAATCCATTTTCGATATCGAAAATCCATTTCGATATCGAAATCCATATCGAATTCGAAATCCATTTCGAATTCAAAATCTATTTCGATATCGAATTCTTTATCGAATTCGAAATCCATTTTGATATCGAAATCCATATCGAATTCGAAATCCATTTCGAATTCAAAATCTATTTCGATATCGAATTCTTTTATCGAATTCGAAATCCATTTCGAATTCAAAATCTATTTCGATATCGAAATCCATATCGAATTCGAAAATCCATATCGAATTCGAAATCCATTTCGAATTCAAAATCTATTTCGATATCGAATTCTTTATCGAATTCGAAATCCATTTCGAATTCAAAATCTATTTCGATTATCGAATTCGAAATCCATTTTCGATATCGAAATCCATATCGAATTCGAAATCCATTTCGAATTCAAAATCTATTTCGATATCGAATTCTTTATCGAATTCGAAATCCATTTCGAATTCAAAATCTATTTCGATATCGAAATTCCATATCGAATTCGAAATCCATTTCGAATTCAAAATCTATTTCGATATCGAATTCTTTATCGAATTCGAAATCCATTTTCGATATCGAAATCCATATCGAATTCGAAATCCATTTCGAATTCAAAATCTATTTCGATATCGAATTCTTTTATCGAATTCGAAATCCATTTTGATATCGAAATCCATTTCGAATTCGAAATCCATTTCGAATTCAAAATCTATTTTCGATATCGAATTCTTTATCGAATTCGAAATCCATTTCGAATTCAAAATCTATTTCGATATCGAATTTCTTTTATCGAATTCGAAATCCATTTCGATATCGAAATCCATTTCGAATTCGAAATCCATTTCGATATTCAAAATCTATTTCGAATATCGAAAATCCATTTTTGATATCGAATTTTTATCGAATTCGAAATCCATTTCGATATTCGAAATCCATATCGAATTCGAAAATCCATTTCGAATTCGAAAATCTATTTCGATATCGAATTCAAAATCTATTTCGATATCGAATTCTTTATCGAATTCGAAATCCATTTTGATATCGAAATCCATATCGAATTCGAAATCCATTTCGAATTCAAAATCTATTTCGATATCGAATTCTTTATCGAATTCGAAATCCATTTTCGATATCGAAATCCATATCGAATTCGAAATCCATTTTCGAATTCAAAATCTATTTCGATATCGAATTCTTTATCGAATTCGAAATCCATTTCGAATTCAAAATCTATTTCGATATCGAAATCCTTATCGAATTCGAAATCCATTTCGAATTCAAAATCTATTTCGATATCGAATTCAAAAATCTATTTCGATATCGAATTCTTTATCGAATTCGAAATCCATTTCGAATTCAAAATCTATTTCGATATCGAAATCCATATCGAATTCGAAATCCATTTTCGAATTCAAAATCTATTTCGATATCGAATTCGAAAATCTATTTCGATATCGAATTCTTTATCGAATTCGAAATCCATTTTCGATATCGAAATCCATATCGAATTCGAAATCCATTTCGAATTCAAAATCTATTTCGATATCGAATTCTTTATCGAATTCGAAATCCATTTCGAATTCAAAATCTATTTCGATATCGAAATTCTTTATCGAATTCGAAATCCATTTCGAATTCAAAATCTATTTTCGATATCGAAATCCATTTATCGAATTCGAAATCCATTTCGAATTCAAAATCTATTTCGATATCGAATTCTTTATCGAATTCGAAATCCATTTTGATATCGAAATCCATATCGAATTCGAAATCCATTTCGAATTCAAAATCTATTTCGATATCGAAATCCATTTATCGAATTCGAAATCCATTTCGAATTCAAAATCTATTTCGATATCGAATTCTTTATCGAATTCGAAATCCATTTTCGATATCGAAATCCATATCGAATTCGAAATCCATTTCGAATTCAAAATCTATTTCGATATCGAAATTCTTTATCGAATTCGAAATCCATTTCGAATTCAAAATCTATTTCGATATCGAATTCTTTATCGAATTCGAAATCCATTTTCGATATCGAAATCCATATCGAATTCGAAATCCATTTCGAATTCAAAATCTATTTCGATATCGAATTCTTTTATCGAATTCGAAATCCATTTTCGATATCGAAATCCATATCGAATTCGAAATCCATTTCGAATTCAAAATCTATTTCGATATCGAATTCTTTATCGAATTCGAAATCCATTTCGAATTCAAAATCTATTTCGATATCGAATTCTTTTATCGAATTCGAAATCCATTTCGAATTCAAAATCTATTTCGATATCGAATTCTTTATCGAATTCGAAATCCATTTCGAATTCAAAATCTATTTCGATATCGAATTCTTTATCGAATTCGAAATCCATTTCGAATTCAAAATCTATTTCGATATCGAATTCTTTATCGAATTCGAAATCCATTTTCGATATCGAAATCCATATCGAATTCGAAATCCATTTCGAATTCAAAATCTATTTCGATATCGAATTCTTTTATCGAATTCGAAATCCATTTTCGATATCGAAATCCATTTCGAATTCGAAATCCATTTCGAATTCAAAATCTATTTTCGATATCGAATTCTTTATCGAATTCGAAATCCATTTCGAATTCAAAATCTATTTCGATATCGAATTCTTTTATCGAATTCGAAATCCATTTTCGATATCGAAATCCATTTCGAATTCAAAATCTATTTCGATATCGAATTCTTTATCGAATTCGAAAATCCATTTTCGATATCGAAATCCATATCGAATTCGAAATCCATTTCGAATTCAAAATCTATTTCGATATCGAATTCTTTATCGAATTCGAAATCCATTTCGAATTCAAAATCTATTTCGATATCGAATTCTTTATCGAATTCGAAATCCATTTTCGATATCGAAATCCATTTCGAATTCGAAATCCATTTCGAATTCAAAATCTATTTCGATATCGAATTCTTTTATCGAATTCGAAATCCATTTTCGATATCGAAATCCATATCGAATTCGAAATCCATTTCGAATTCAAAATCTATTTCGATATCGAATTCTTTATCGAATTCGAAATCCATTTTCGAATTCAAAATCTATTTCGATATCGAAATTTTTATCGAATTCGAAATCCATTTCGAATTCAAAATCTATTTCGATATCGAATTCTTTATCGAATTCGAAATCCATTTCGAATTCAAAATCTATTTCGATATCGAAATCCATTTATCGAATTCGAAATCCATTTCGAATTCGAAAATCCATTTCGATATCGAAAATCCATTTCGATATCGAAATCCATTTCGAATTCGAAATCCATTTCGAATTCAAAATCTATTTCGATATCGAATTCTTTATCGAATTCGAAATCCATTTTGATATCGAAATCCATATCGAATTCGAAATCCATTTCGAATTCAAAATCTATTTCGATATCGAATTCTTTATCGAATTCGAAATCCATTTTCGAATTCAAAATCTATTTCGATATCGAAATCTTTATCGAATTCGAAATCCATTTCGAATTCAAAATCTATTTCGATATCGATTTCGAATTCAAAATCTATTTCGATATCGAATTCTTTATCGAATTCGAAATCCATTTTCGATATCGAAATCCATTTCGAATTCGAAATCCATTTCGAATTCAAAATCTATTTCGATATCGAATTCTTTATCGAATTCGAAATCCATTTTCGATATCGAAATCCATATCGAATTCGAAAATCCATTTCGATATCGAAAATCCATTATCGAATTCGAAATCCATTTCGAATTCAAAATCTATTTCGATATCGAATTCTTTTATCGAATTCGAAATCCATTTTGATATCGAAAATCCATATCGAATTCGAAATCCATTTCGAATTCAAAATCTATTTCGATATCGAATTCTTTATCGAATTCGAAATCCATTTCGAATTCAAAATCTATTTCGATATCGAATTCAAAATCTATTTCGATATCGAAATTCTTTATCGAATTCGAAATCCATTTCGAATTCAAAATCTATTTCGATATCGAATTCTTTATCGAATTCGAAATCCATTTTCGATATCGAAATCCATTTCGAATTCGAAAATCTATTTCGATATCGAAATCCATATCGAATTCGAAATCCATTTCGAATTCAAAATCTATTTCGATATCGAATTCTTTATCGAATTCGAAATCCATTTCGATATCGAAAATCCATTTCGAATTCGAAATCCATATCGAATTCGAAATCCATTTCGAATTCAAAATCTATTTCGATATCGAATTCTTTATCGAATTCGAAATCCATTTTCGATATCGAAATCCATATCGAATTCGAAATCCATTTTCGAATTCAAAATCTATTTCGATATCGAATTCTTTTATCGAATTCGAAATCCATTTCGAATTCAAAATCTATTTCGATATCGAATTCTTTATCGAATTCGAAATCCATTTCGAATTCAAAATCTATTTCGATATCGAATTTTCTTTATCGAATTCGAAATCCATTTCGAATTCGACATTTTCGAATTCAAAATCTATTTCGATATCGAATTCTTTATCGAATTCGAAATCCATTTTCGAATTCAAAATCTATTTCGATATCGAATTCTTTTTATCGAATTCGAAATCCATTTCGAATTCAAAATCTATTTCGATATCGATATCGAAATTATCGAATTCGAATATCGAATTCGAAATCATTTCGAATTCAAAATCTATTTCGATATCGAATTCTTTATCTTTATCGAATTCGAAATCCATTTCGATATCGAAATCCATTTTCGATCCATTTCGAATTCAAAATCTATTTCGATATCGAATTCCAAAATCTATTTCGATATCGAATTCAAAATTCCATTTCGATATCGAAATCCATATCGAATTCGAAATCCATTTCGAATTCAAAATCTATTTCGATATCGAATTCTTTATCGAATTCGAAATCCATTTTGATATTCAAAATCTATTTCGATATCGAAATTCTTTATCGAAATTCGAAATCCATTTCGAATTTCAAAATCTATTTCGATATCGAATTCTTTATCGAATTCGAAATCCATTTTGATATTCAAAATCCATTTCGATATCGAATCCTTTATCGAATTCGAAATCCATTTCGAATTCAAAATCTATTTCGATATCGAATTCTTTATCGAATTCGAAATCCATTTCGGAATTCAAAATCTATTTCGATATCGAATTCTTTATCGAATTCGAAATCCATTTCGATATTCAAAATCTATTTCGATATCGAATTCTTTATCGAATTCGAAATCCATTTCGAATTCAAAATCTATTTCGATATCGAATTCTTTATCGAATTCGAAATCCATTTTCGATATCGAAATCCATTTCGGAATTCGAAATCATATCGAATTTCGAAATCCATTTCGAATTCAAAATCTATTTCGATATCGAATTCTTTATCGAATTCGAAATCCATTTCGAATTCAAAATCCATTTCGATATCGAAATCCATTTCGATATCGAATTCTTTATCGATTTCGAAATCCATTTCGAATTCAAAATCTATTTCGATATCGAATTTGAAATCCATATCGAATTCGAAATCCATTTCGAATTCAAAATCTATTTCGATATCGAATTCTTTATCGAATTCGAAATCCATTTTGATATCGAAATCCATTTCGAATTCGAAATCTATTTCGATATCGAAATCCCATATCGAATTCGAAATCCATTTCGAATTCAAAATCTATTTCGATATCGAATTCTATATCGAATTCGAAATTCATTCGAAATCCATTTTGATATCGAAATCCATATCGAATTCGAAATCCATTTCGAATTCAAAATCTATTTCGATATCGAATTCTTTATCGAATTCGAAATCCATTTCGAATTCAAAATCTATTTCGATATCGAATATCTATATCGAATTCGAAATCCATTTTGAATTCAAAATCTATTTCGATATCGAATTCTTTATCGAATTCGAAATCCATTTCGATATCGAAATTTCGAAATCCATTTTCGAATTCGAAATCCATTTCGAATTCAAAATCTATTTCGATATCGAATTCTTTATCGAATTCGAAATCCATTTTGATATCGAAATCCATATCGAATTCGAAATCCATTTCGAATTCCAAAATCTATTTCGATATCGAATTCTTTATCGAATTCGAAATCCATTTCGAATTCAAAATCTATTTCGATATCGAATTCTTTATCGAATTCGAAATCCATTTCGAATTCAAAATCTATTTCGATATCGAATTCTTTATCGAATTCGAAATCCATTTTGATATCGAAATCCATTTCGAATTCGAAATCCATTTCGAATTCAAAATCTATTTCGATATCGAATTCCAATATCTATTTCGAAATCCATTTTTTATATCGAAATCCATTTCGGAATTCGAAATCCATTTCGATATTCGAAATCCTATTTCGATATCGAAATCTTTATTGAATTCGAAATCCATTTCGAATTCAAAATCTATTTCGATATCGAATTCTTTATCGAATTCGAAATCCATTTTCGATATCGAAATCCATATCGAATTCGAAATCCATTTCGAATTCAAAATCTATTTCGATATCGAATTTCGAAATCCATTATCGAATTCGAAATCCATTTCGAATTCAAAATCTATTTCGATATCGAATTCTTTATCGAATTCGAAATCCATTTTGATATTGAAATATTTCGAAATCGAAATTCATATCGAATTCGAAATCCATTTCGAATTCAAAATCTATTTCGATATCGAATTCTTTTATCGAATTCGAAATCCATTTCGAATTCAAAATCTATTTCGATATCGAATTCCATATTCGAAATCCATTTTGATATCGAAATCCATTTCGAATTCGAAATCCTATTTCGATTTCGAATTCAAAATCTATTTCGATATCGAATTCTTTATCGAATTCGAAATCCATTTTGATATCGAAATCCATTTCGAATTCGAAATCCATTTTCGAATTCAAAATCTATTTCGATATCGAATTTTTTATCGAATTCGAAATCCATTTCGAATTCAAAATCTATTTCGATATCGAATTTCCATATCGAATTCGAAATCCATTTCGAATTCAAAATCTATTTCGATATCGAATTCTTTATCGAATTCGAAATCCATTTTGAATTCAAAATCTATTTCGAATATCGAATTCGAAATCCATTTCGAATTCATAAATCTATTTCGATATCGAATTCGAAATCCATTTCGAATTCAAAATCTATTTCGATATCGAATTCGAAATCGATTTCGATATCGAATTCAAAATCTATTTCGATATCGAAATCCATATCGAATTCGAAATCCATTTCGAATTCAAAATCTATTTCGATATCGAATTCTTTATCGAATTCGAAATCCATTTCGAATTCAAAATCTATTTCGATATCGAATTCGATATCCATATCGAATTCGAAATCCATTTTCGATTCGAATTCAAAATCTATTTCGATATCGAAATTCTTTATCGAATTCGAAATCCATTTTTGATATCGAAATCCATTTCGAATTCGAAATCCATTTCGAATTCAAATTTTCATTTCGATATCCATTTTGATTATCGAAATCCATTTCGAATTCAAAATCTATTTCGATATCGATTTTTTTATCGAATTCGAAATCCATTTCGAATTCAAAATCTATTTCGATATCGAAATCCTTATCGAATTCGAAATCCATTTCGATATCGAATTCCATATCGAATTCCGAAATCCATTTCGAATTCAAAATCTATTTCGATATCGAATTCCTTTATCGAATTCGAAATCCATTTTGATATCGAAATCCATATTTCGAAATCCATTTCGAATTCAAAATCTATTTCGATATCGAATTTCTTTATCGAATTCGAAATCCATTTCGATATCGAAATCCATATCGAATTCGATATCCATTTCGTTCAAAATCCATTTCGATATCGAATTCTTTATCGAATTCGAAATCTATTTCGATATCATATCGAATTCGAAATCCATTTCGAATTCAAAATCTATTTCGATATCGAATTCTTTATCGAATTCGAAATCCATTTCGAATTCAAAATCTATTTCGATATCGAAATCTTTATCGAATTCGAAATCCATTTCGAATTCAAAATCTATTTCGATATCGAATTCTTTATCGAATTCGAAATCCATTTCGATATCGATCGAATTCATTTCGAATTCGAAATCCATTTCGAATTCAAAATCTATTTCGATATCGAATTCTTTATCGAATTCGAAATCCATTTTGATATCGAAATTCATATCGAATTCGAAATCCATTTCGAATTCAAAATCTATTTCGATATCGAATTCTTTATCGAATTCGAAATCCATTTTCGATATCGAAATCCATTTCGATATCGAATTCTTTATCGCATTCGAAATCCATTTTTGATATCGAAATCCATTTCGAATTCGAAATCCATTTCGAATTCAAAATCTATTTCGATATCGAATTCTTTATCGAATTCGAAATCCATTTTGATATCGAAATCCATATCGAATTCGAAATCCATTTCGAATTCAAAATCTATTTCGATATCGAATTTCTTTATCGAATTCGAAATCCATTTCGAATTCAAAATCTATTTCGATATCGAAATCCATTATCGAATTCGAATTTCCATTTCGAATTCAAAATCTATTTCGATATCGAATTTCTTTATCGAATTCGAAATCCATTTCGATATTCAAAATCTATTTCGATATCGAATTCTTTATCGAATTCGAAATCCATTTTGATATCGAAATCCCATATCGAATTCGAAATCCATTTCGAATTCAAAATCTATTTCGATATCGAATTCTTTTTGAATTCGAAATCCATTTCGATATTCGAAATCCATTTCGAATATCGAAATCTATTTCGATATTCGAAATCCATTTCGAATTCAAAATCTATTTCGATATTCGAAATCTATTTCGAATTCGAAATCCATTTTCGAATTCGAAATCCATTTCGATATCGAAATCCATATCGAATTCGAAATCCATTTCGAATTCAAAATCTATTTCGATATCGAATTCTTTTATCGAATTCATTTGGAAATCCATTTTGATATCGAAATCCATTATCGAATTCGAAATCCATTTCGAATTCAAAATCTATTTCGATATCGAATTCTTTATCGAATTCGAAATCCATTTTTGATATCGAAATCCATATCGAATTCGAAATCCATTTCGAATTCAAAATCTATTTCGATATCGAATTCTTTATCGAATTCGAAATCCATTTCGAATTCGAAATCTATTTCGATATCGAAATCCATTATCGAATTCAGAAATCCATTTCGATATCGAAATTTTTTATCGAATTCGAAATCCATTTCGAATTCAAAATCTATTTCGATATCGAATTCTTTATCGAATTCGAAATCCATTTCGAATTCAAAATCTATTTCGATATCGAATTCTTTTATCGAATTCGAAATCTATTTCATTTTGAATTCAAAATCTATTTCGATATCGAATTCTTTATCGAATTCGAAATCCATTTTGATATCGAAATCCATATCGAATTCGAAATCCATTTCGAATTCAAAATCTATTTCGATATCGAATTCTTTATCGAATTCGAAATCCATTTCGATATCGAAATCTATTTCGATATCGAATTCTTTATCGAATTCGAAAATCCTATTTTGATATCGAAATCCATTATCGAATTCGAAATCCATTTCGAATTCAAAATCTATTTCGATATCGAATTCTTTATCGAATTCGAAATCCATTTCGATATTGAAATCTATTTCGAATTCGAAATCTATTTCGATATTCGAAATCCTATATCGAATTCGAAATCCATTTCGAATTCGAAATCCATTTCGATATCGAAATCCATTTCGAATTCAAAATCCATTTCGATATCGAATTCTTTATCGAATTCGAAATCCATTTCGAATTCAAAATCTATTTCGATATCGAATTCTTTATCGAATTCGAAATCCATTTTGATATCGAAATCCATTTCGAATTCGAAATCCATTTCGAATTCAAAATCTATTTCGATATCGAATTTTTTATCGAATTCGAAATCCATTTTGATATCGAAATCCATATCGAATTCGAAATCCATTTCCGAATTCAAAATCTATTTCGATATCGAATTCTTTATCGAATTCGAAATCCATTTTGATTTCGAAATTCAAAATCTATTTCGATATCGAAATCCATATCGAATTCGAAATCCATTTCGAATTCAAAATCTATTTCATATTCGAAATCCATTTCGAATTCAAAATCTATTTCGATATCGAATTCTTTATCGAATTCGAAATCCATTTCGAATTCAAAATCTATTTCGATATCGAAATCTATATCGAATTCGAAATCCATTTTTCGAATTCAAAATCCATTTCGATATCGAAATCCATTTCGAATTCGAAAATCTATTTCGATATCGAATTCTTTATCGAATTCGAAATCCATTTCGATATCGAAATCCATTTCGATATCGAAATCCTTTATCGAATTCGAAATCCATTTCGATATCGAAATCTTTATCGAATTCGAAATCCATTTCGAATTCAAAATCTATTTCGATATCGAATTCTTTATCGAATTCGAAATCCCATTTTCGATATCGTAATCCATTTCGATTTCGATTTCGAATTCAAAATCTATTTCGATATCGAATTCTTTATCGAATTCGAAATCCATTTCGATATCGAAATCCATATCGAATATCGAATTCCATTTCGAATTCGAAATCCATTTCGATATCGAAATCCATTTCGAATTTCGAAATCCATTTCGAATTCAAAATCTATTTCGATATCGAAATTCTTTATCGAATTCGAAATCCATTTCGAATTCAAAATCTATTTCGATATCGAATTCTTTTTATCGAATTCGAAATTCAAAATCTATTTCGATATCGAATTATCTTATCGAATTCGAAATCCATTTTGATATCGAAATCCATTTTCGATATCGAAATCCATTTCGAATTCGAAATCCATTTCGATATCGAATTCATTATCGAATTCGAAATCCATTTCGAATTCAAAATCTATTTCGATATCGGAATTCTTTATCGAATTCGAAATCCATTTCGAATTCAAAATCTATTTCGATATCGAATTCTTTTTATCGAATTCGAAATCCATTTCGAATTCGAAATCCATTTCGATATCGAAATCCATTTCGAATTCGAAATCCATTTCGAATTCAAAATCTATTTCGAATATCGAAATCTATATCGATATTCGAAATCCATTTCGAATTCGAAATCCATTTTGATATTCGAAATCCATTTCGAATATCGAAATTCCATATCGAATTCGAAATCCATTTCGAATTCAAAATCTATTTCGATATCGAAATCTTTATCGAATTCGAAATCCATTTCGATTTCAAAATCTCATTTCGATATCGAATTCTTTTTCGAATTCGAAATCCATTTCGATATCGAAATTCATATCGAATTCGAAATCCATTTCGAATTCAAAATCTATTTTCGATATCGAATTCTTTATCGAATTCGAAATCCATTTCGAATTCAAAATCTATTTCGATATCGAATTTTTTATCGAATTCGAAATCCATTTTGATATCCAAAATCTATTTCGATATCGAATTCTTTTATCGAATTCGAAATCCATTCAAAATCTATTTCGATATTCGAAATCCATTTCGAATTCGAAATCTATTTCGATATCGAATTCTTTATCGAATTCGAAATCCATTTCGAATTCGAAATCTATTTCTATTTCGAATTTTCTATCGAATTCAAAATCCATTTTCGATATCGAATTCTTTATCGAATTCGAAATCCATTTCGAATTCAAAATCTATTTCGATATCGGAAATTTTCGAATTCGATTTCGATTTCGAAATCCATTTCGATATCGAATTCTTTATCGAATTCGAAATCCATTTCGAATTCAAAATCTATTTCGATATCGAATTCTTTATCGAATTCGAAATCCATTTTGATATCGAAATCCATTTCGAATTCCGAAATCTATTTCGATAAATTCAAAATCTATTTCGATATTCGAAATCCATATCGAATTCAAAATCTATTTCGATATCGAAATCTATATCGAATTCGAAATCCATTTCGAATTCAAAATCTCATTTCGATATCGAAATTCATATCGATTTCGATATCGAATTCAAAATCTATTTCGATATCGAATTCTTTATCGAATTGAATCCATTTTGAAATCCATTTCGAATTCGAAATCCATATCGAATTCGAAATCCATTTCGAATTCAAAATCCATTTCGATATCGAAATCTTTATCGAATTCGAAATCCATTTCGAATTCAAAATCTATTTCGATATCGAATTCTTTTATCGAATTCGAAATCCATTTTGATATCGAAATCCATATCGAATTCGAAATCCATTTCGAATTCAAAATCTATTTCGATATCGAATTCTTTATCGAATTCGAAATCCATTTCGATATCGAAATCCATATCGAATTCGAAATCCATTTCGAATTCAAAATCTATTTTCGATATCGAATTCTTTATCGAATTCGAAATCCATTTCGATATTCGAAATCCATTTCGAATTCAAAATCTATTTCGATATCGATCAATTCGAAATCCATTTCGATATCGAAATCCATTTCGATATTCAAAATCTATTTCGATATCCGAATTCGATATCCATTTCGAATTCGAAATCTATTTCGATATCGAATTTTTTTATCGAATTCGAAATCCATTTCCGAATTCAAAATCTATTTCGATATCGAATTCTTTATCGAATTCTCATTTCGAATTCAAAATCTATTTCGATATCGAATTTAAATTCATATCGAATTCGAAATCCATTTCGAATTCAAAATCTATTTCGATATCGAATTCTTTATCGAATTCGAAATCCATTTCGAATTCAAAATCTATTTCGATATTCGAAATCTATTTCGATATCGATCGAATTCGAAATCCATTTCGATATCGAAATCCTTTTTCGAATTCCAAAATCCATTTCGAATTCAAAATCTATTTCGATATCCGAATTCTTTATCGAATTCGAAATCCATTTTCGATATCGAAATCCATATCGAATTCGAAATCCATTTCGAATTCAAAATCTATTTCGATATCGAATTCTTTATCGAATTCGAAATCCATTTCGAATTCAGAAATCTATTTCGATATCGAAATCCTTTATCGAATTCGAAATCCATTTTGATATCGAAATCTATTTCGATATCGAATTCTTTATCGAATTCGAAATCCATTTCGAATTCAAAATCTATTTCGATATCGAATTCCATATCCGAATTCGGAATTCATTTCGAATTCAAAATCTATTTCGATATCGAATTCTTTATCGAATTCGAAATCCATTTCGATATCGAAATCCATATCGAATTTCGAAATCCATTTCGAATTCAAAATCTATTTCGATATCGAATTCTTTATCGAATTCGAAATCCATTTTGAATTCGAAATCTATTTCGATATCGAAATCTATATCGAATTCGAAATCCATTTCGAATTCAAAATCTATTTCGATATCGAATTCTTTATCGAATTCGAAATCCATTTTTGATATCGAAATCCATATCGAATTCGAAATCCATTTCGAATTCAAAATCTATTTCGATATCGAATTCTTTATCGAATTCGAAATCCATTTCGAATTCGAAATCTATTTCGATATTCGAAATCTATTATCGATATCGAAATCCATTTCGAATTCGAAATCCATATCGAATTCGAAATCCATTTCGAATTCAAAATCTATTTCGATATCGAATTCTTTATCGAATTCGAAATCCATTTTGATATTCGAAATCCATATCGAATTCGAAATCCATTTCGAATTCAAAATCTATTTCGATATCGAATTCTTTATCGAATTCGAAATCCATTTCGAATTCAAAATCTATTTCGATATCGAATTCTTTATCGAATTCGAAATCCATTTTCGATATTCAAAATCTATTTCGATATCGAATTCTTTATCGAATTCGAAATCCATTTCGAATTCGAAATCCATATCTCGAATTCGAAATCCATTTCGAATTCAAAATCTATTTCGATATCGAATTCTTTATCGAATTCGAAATCCATTTTGATATCGAAATCCATTTCGAATATCGAAATCCATTTTCGAATTCAAAATCTATTTCGATATCGAATTTTTTATCGAATTCGAAATCCATTTTGATATCGAAATCCATTTCGAATTCGAAATCCTATTTCGAATTCGAAATCCTATTTCGATATCGAAATCCATATCGAATTCGAAATCCATTTCGAATTCAAAATCTATTTCGATATCGAATTCTTTATCGAATTCGAAATCCATTTCGATATTCAAAATCTATTTCGATATCGAAATCCATATCGAATTCGAAATCCATTTCGAATTTCAAAATCTATTTCGATATCGAATTCTTTATCGAATTCGAAATCCCATTTTGATATCGAAATATTCGAAATCCATATCGAATTCGAAATCTATTTCGATATCGAAATTCTATATCGAATTCGAAATCCATTTCGAATTCAAAATCTATTTCGATATCGAATTCTATTATCGAATTCGAAATCCATTTCGAATTCAAAATCTATTTCGATATCGAATTCATATCGAATTCGAAATCCATTTCGATATTCAAAATCTATTTCGATATCGAAATCCTTTATCGAATTCGAAATCCATTTCGATATCGAATTCTTTATCGAATTCGAAATCCATTTCGAATTCAAAATCTATTTCGATATCGAATTCTTTATCGAATTCGAAATCCATTTTCGATATCGAAATCCATATCGAATTCGAAATCCATTTCGAATTCAAAATCTATTTCGATATCGAATTCTTTATCGAATTCGAAATCCATTTCGGAATTCAAAATCTATTTCGATATCGAATTTTTTATCGAATTCGAAATCCATTTCGATATCGAAATCCATTTCGATATTCAAATTTTTATCGATTTCGATTTCGAATTCAAAATCTATTTCGATATCGAATTCGAAATCCATTTATTGATATCGAAATCCATTTTGCGATATCGAAATCCATTTCGAATTCGAAATCCATTTCGAATTCAAAATCTATTTCGATATCGAATTCGAAATCTATTTCGATATCGAATTCTTTATCGAATTCGAAAATCCATTTTGATATCGAAATCCATTTCGAATTCGAAATCCATTTCGAATTCCAAAATCTATTTCGATATCGAATTCTTTATCGAATTCGAAATCCATTTTGATATCGAAATCCATTTCGAATTCGAAATCCATTTCGAATTCAAAATCTATTTCGATATCGAATTCTTTATCGAATTCGAAATCCATTTCGAATTCAAAATCTATTTCGATATCGAAATTCTATATCGAATTCGAAATCCATTTCGATATCGAAATATCAATTTCGATATCGAATTCAGAAATCTATTTCGATATCGAATTCTTTATCGAATTCGAAATCCATTTCGAATTCAAAATCTATTTCGATATCGAAATCCATTATCGAATTCGAAATCCATTTCGATTTCGATATCGAATTTTCCATTTCGAATTCAAAATCTATTTCGATATCGAATTTTTTATCGAATTCGAAATCCATTTCGATATCGAAATCTCTATTTCGATATCGAAATCCATATCGAATTCGAAATCTATTTCGATATCGAATTCGAAATCCATTTTTATCGAATTTCGAATTCTTTATCGAATTCGAAATCCCATTTTTTCGATATCGAAATCCATTTCGAATTCAAAATCTATTTCGATATCGAATTCTTTATCGAATTCGAAATCCATTTATTCAAAATCTATTTCGATATCGAAATCCATTTCGAATTAATCTTTATCGAATTCGAAAATCTATTTCGATATCGAATTCTTTATCGAATTCGAAATCCATTTCGAATTCCAGAAATCTATTTCGATATCGAAATCTTTATCGAATTCGAAATCCATTTCGATATCGAAATCTATTTCGATCGAATTCGAATTCATTTCGAATTCGAAATCCCATTTCGAAATCCATTTCGATATTCGAAATCCATTTCGATATCGAAATCCATTATCGAATTCGAAATCTATTTCGATATCGAATTCTTTATCGAATTCGAAATCCATTTCGAATTCAAAATCTATTTCGATATCGAAATCTTTATCGAATTCGAAATCCATTTCGAATTCAAAATCCATTTCGATATCGAATTCGAAATTCGAAATCCATTTCGAATTCAAAATCTATTTCGATATCGAAATCTTTATCGAATTCGAAATCCATTTCGAATTCAAAATCTATTTCGATATCGAATTCTTTATCGAATTCGAAATCCATTTCGAATTCGAAAATCTATTTCGATATCGAAATCTTTTTCGAATTCAAAATCCATTTCGATATCGAAATCCATATCGAATTTCGAAATCCATTTCGAATTCCAAAATCTATTTCGATATCGAATTCTTTATCGAATTCGAAATCCATTTTGAATTCGAAATCCATTTCGATATCGAAATCCATATCGAATTCGAAATCCATTTCGAATTCAAAATCTATTTCGATATCGAATTTTTTATCGAATTCGAAATCCATTTCGAATTCAAAATCTATTTCGATATCGAATTCTTTATCGAATTCGAAATCCATTTCGATATCGAAATCCATATCGAATTCGAAATCCATTTCAAAATCTATTTCGAAATCCATATCGAATTCGAAATCCATTTCGAATTCAAAATCTATTTCGATATCGAATTCTTTATCGAATTCGAAATCCATTTTCGGAATTCAAAATCTATTTCGATATTCGAAATCCATTATCGAATTCAAAATCTATTTCGATATCGAAATCTTTATCGAATTTCGAAATCCATTTCGAATTCGAAATCTATTTCGATATCGAAATCCATATCGAATTCGAAATCCATTTTCGAATTCAAAATCTATTTCGATATCGAATTCTTTTCGATCGAATTCGAAATCCATTTCGAATTCAAAATCTATTTCGATATCGAATTCTTTATCGAATTCGAAATCCATTTTGAATTCAAAATCTATTTCGATATCGAATTCTTTATCGAATTCGAAATCCATTTTCGATATCGAAATCCATTTGAATTCGAAATTCTATCTTTCGACTTCAAAATCTATTTCGATATCGAATTCTTTATCGAATTCGAAAATCCATTTCGATATCGAAATCCATATCGAATTCGAAATCCATTTCGAATTCAAAATCTATTTCGATATCGAATTCTTTATCGAATTCGTTTTGAATTCAAAATCTATTTTCGATATCGAATTTTTTATCGAATTCGAAATCCATTTCGATATTCAGAAATCTATTTCGATATCGAAATCCATTTCGAATTCGAAATCCATTTCGAATTTTCGAAATTCTATTTCGATTTCGAATTCCTTATCGAATTCGAAATCCATTTCGAAATTCGAAATCTATTTCGATATCGAATCCATTTTCGATATCGAAATCCATTTTGATATTCGAAATCCATTTCGAATTCAAAATCTATTTCGATATCGAATTCTTATCAATTCGAAATCTTTTTCGATATCCGAAATCCATATCGAATTCGAAATCCATTTCGAATTCAAAATCTATTTCGATATCGAATTCTTTATCGAATTCGAAATCCATTTGGAATTTAAAATCTATTTCGATATCGAATTCTATATCGAATTCGAAATCCATTTCGAATTCAAAATCCATTTCGATATCGAATTTTCAAAATCTATTTCGATATCGAATTCTTTATCGAATTCGAAATCCATTTTGATATTCAAAATCTATTTCGATATCGAATTCTTTATCGAATTCGAAATCCATTTTGATATCGAATTTTTTATCGAATTCGAAATCCATTTCGAATTAAAATTCCATTTCGATATTTCGATATTCGAATTCATGAATTCGAAATCCATTTCGATAATTCGAAATCTCATTTCGATATCGAATTCTTTATCGAATTCGAAAAACATTTTGATATCGAATTCTTTTATCGAATTCGAAAATCCATTTCGAATTCAAAATCTATTTCGATATCGAATTCTTTATCGAATTCGAAATCCATTTTGATATCGAAATCCATTTCGAATTCGAAATCCATTTCGAATTCAAAATCTATTTCGATATCGAATTTTTTATCGAATTCGAAATCCATTTCGAATTCAAAATCTATTTCGATATCGAAATCCATTATCGAATTCGAAATCCATTTCGAATTCAAAATCTATTTCGATATCGGAAATATTTATTGAAATCGCATTTCGAAATCCATTTCGAATTCGAAATCTATTTCGATATCGAAATCCTTTATCGAATTCGAAATCCATTTCGGATATCGAAATTTTTATCGAATTCGAAATCCATTTCGAATTCAAAATCTATTTCGATATCGAATTCTTTATCGAATTCGAAATCCATTTTGATATCGAAATCCATTTCGAATTCGAAATCCATTTCGAATTCAAATTCTATTTCGATATCGAAATTTTTATCGAATTCGAAATCCATTTCGAATTCAAAATCTATTTCGATATCGAATTCATTATCGAATTCGAAATCCATTTCGATATCGAAATCTATTTCGATATCGAATTCTTTATCGAATTCGAAATCCATTTCGATATCGAATCTTTTTCGAATATCGAATTTCATTTCGATAATTCGAAATCTTTTTCGATATTCGAAATCTATTTCGAATTCGAAATCCATTTTTGATATCGAAATCCATATCGAATTCGAAATCCATTTCGAATTCAAAATCTATTTCGATATCGAATTCTTTATCGAATTTCGAAATCCATTTTCGATATCGAAATCCATTTCGAATTCGAAATCCATTTCGAATTCAAAATCTATTTCGATATCGAATTCTTTATCGAATTCGAAATCCATTTCGATGAATTTATTCAAAATCTATTTCGATATCGAATTTTTTATCGAATTCGAAATCCATTTCGATATCGAAATTCATATCGAATTCGAAATCCATTTCGAATTCAAAATCTATTTCGATATCGAATTCTTTTTATCGAATTCGAAATCCATTTCGATTTCGAAATCCATTTCGATATCGTTATCTATTCAAAATCTATTTCGATATCGAATTTTTATCGAATTCGTAAAATCTATTTCGATATCGAATTCTTTATCGAATTCGAAATCCATTTCGATATCGAAATCCATTTCGAATTCGAAATCCATTTCGAATTCAAAATCTATTTCGATATCGAATTCTTTATCGAATTCGAAATCCATTTCGAATTCAAAATCTATTTCGATATCGAATTCTTTATCGAATTCGAAATCCATTTTGGATATCGAAAATCCATTTCGAATTCGAAATCCATTTCGAATTCAAAATCTATTTCGATATCGAATTCTTTATCGAATTCGAAATCCATTTTGATATCGAAATCCATTTCGATATTCGAAATCCATTATCGAATTCAAAATCTATTTCGATATCGAATTCTTTTATCGAATTCCGAAAATCCATTTCGAATTCATAAATCTATTTCGATATCCATTTTATCGAATTCGAAATCCATTTTGAATTCAAAATCTATTTCGATATCGAATTCTTTATCGAATTCGAAATCCATTTTGATATCGAAATCTTTATCGAATTCGAAATCCATTTCGAATTCAAAATCTATTTCGATATCGAATTTCTTTATCGATATCGAAATCCATTTCGAATTCGAAATCCATTTCGAATTCAAAATCTATTTCGATATCGAAATCCATTATCGAATTCGAAATCCATTTCGATTTCGATCCATATCGAAATTCTATTTCGATTTCGAATTCAAAATCTATTTCGATATCGAATTTTTTATCGAATTCGAAATCCATTTCGAATTCAAAATCTATTTCGATATCGAAATCCATATCGAATTCGAAATCCATTTCGAATTCAAAATCTATTTCGATATCGAATTCTTTATCGAATTCGAAATCATTTCGAATTCAAAAATCCATTTTGATATCGAAATCCATATTTTCGAATTCGAAATCCATTTCGAATTCAAAATCTATTTCGATATCGATTAATTCTTTATCGAATTCGAATTCTTTTCGTTTCGAAAATCCATTTTGATATCGAAATTCCATTATCGAATTCGAAATCCATTTCGAATTCAAAATCCATTTCGATATTGAATTCTTTTTCGATATTTTTTATCGAATTCGAAATCCATTTTGATATCGAAATCCATATCGAATTCGAAATCCATTTCGAATTCAAAATCTATTTCGATATCGAATTCTTTATCGAATTCGAAATCCATTTTCGAATTCAAAATCTATTTCGATATCGAAATTTTTTATCGAATTCGAAATCCATTTCGAATATCGAAATCCATATCGAATTCAAAATCTATTTCGATATCGAATTCAAATTTATATCCAATTCGAAATCCATTTTCGAATTCAAAATCTATTTCGATATCGAAATCCTTTATCGAATTCGAAATCCATTTCGATATTCAAAATCTATTTCGATTCTTTAATTTTTTATCGAATTCGAAATCCATTTTCGAATTCGAAATCTATTTCGATTTCGAAATTCCATTA
Source organism: Drosophila saltans (assembly GCA_018903575.1). Lineage (NCBI taxonomy): Eukaryota > Metazoa > Arthropoda > Insecta > Diptera > Drosophilidae > Drosophila > Drosophila saltans. The sequence continues at coordinate 34,426 of JAEIGH010000286.1, forward strand.
TCGAATTCGAAATCCATTTTCGATATCGAAATCCATTTATCGAATTCGAAATCCATTTCGAATTCAAAATCTATTTCGATATCGAATTCTTTATCGAATTCGAAATCCATTTCGAATTCAAAATCTATTTCGATATCGAATTCTTTATCGAATTCGAAATCCATTTTGATATCGAAATCCATATCGAATTCGAAATCCATTTCGAATTCAAAATCTATTTCGATATCGAATTCTTTATCGAATTCGAAATCCATTTCGAATTCAAAATCTATTTCGATATCGAATTCTTTATCGAATTCGAAATCCATTTCGATATTCGAAATCTATATCGAATTCGAAATCCATTTCGAATTCAAAATCTATTTCGATATCGAATTCTTTATCGAATTCGAAATCCATTTTGATATCGAAATCCATTTTCGAATATCGAAATCCATATCGAATTCGAAATTTTTCGATATCGAATTTTTCGAATTCAAAATCTATTTCGATATCGAATTCTTTATCGAATTCGAAATCCATTTCGAATTCAAAATCTATTTCGATATCGAATTCTTTATCGAATTCGAACATTTTGATATCGAAATCCATTTCGAATTCAAAATCTATTTCGATATCGAAATCCATATCGAATTCGAAATCCATTTCGAATTCAAAATCTATTTCGATATCGAATTATTTATTGAATTCGAAATCCATTTCGAATTCAAAATCTATTTCGATATCGAAATCTTTATCGAATTCGAAATCCATTTCGAATTCAAAATCTATTTCGATATCGAATTCTTTATCGAATTCGAAATCCATTTTGATATCGAAATCCATTTCGAATTCGAAATCCATTTCGAATTCAATTCAAAATCTATTTCGATATCGAAATTTTTTATCGAATTCGAAATCCATTTCGATATTCAAAATCTATTTCGATATCGAATTCTTTATGGAATTCGAAATCCATTTCGAATTCAAAATCTATTTCGATATCGAATTCTTTATCGAATTCGAAATCCATTTCGAATTCAAAATCTATTTCGATATCGAATTCTTTATCGAATTCGAAATCCATTTCGAATTCGAAAATCTATTTCGAATATCGAAATCCATTTCGAATTCAAAATCTATTTCGATATCGAATTCTTTATCGAATTCGAAATCCATTTCGATATCGAAATCCATATCGAATTCGAAATCCATTTCGAATTCAAAATCTATTTCGATATCGAATTTTATCAAAATCATTTCGATATCGAAATCCATATCGAATTCGAAATCTATTTCGATATCGAATTCTTTATCGAATTCGAAATCCATTTCGAATTCAAAATCTATTTCGATATCGAATTCTTTATCGAATTCGAAATCCATTTTGATATCGAAATCCATATCGAATTCGAAATCCATTTCGAATTCAAAATCTATTTCGATATCGAATTCTTTATCGAATTCGAAATCCATTTCGATATCGAAATCCATATCGAATTCGAAATCCATTTTCGATATTCAAAATCCATTTCGAATTCGAAATCCATTATCGAATTCAAAATCCATTTCGAATTCAAAATCTATTATCGAATTCGAAATCCATTTCGAATTCAAAATCCATTTCGATATCGAAATCTTTATCGAATTCGAAATCCATTTCGAATTCGAAATCCATTTCGAATTTCGATATCGAAATTCTTTATCGAATTCGAAATCCATTTCGAATTTCGAAATCTATTTCGATATCGAATTCTTTATCGAATTCGAAATCTATATTTCGATATCGAATTCTCTTATCGAATTCGAAATCCATTTCGATATCGAATTCTTTATCGAATTCGAAATCCATTTCGAATTCAAAATCTATTTCGATATCGAATTCTTTATCGAATTCGAAATCCATTTCGAATTCAAAATCTATTTCGATATCGAATTCTTTATCGAATTCGAAATCCATTTCGATATTCGAAATCCATTTCGATATCGAAATCTTTATCGAATTCGAAATCTATTTCGATATCGAAATTCTTTATCGAATTCGAAATCCATTTCGATATTCGAAATCCATTTCGAATATCGAAATCCATTTCGATATTCGAAATCCATTTCGAATTCGAAATCCATTTCGAATTCAAAATCTATTTCGATATCGAATTCTTTATCGAATTCGAAATCCATTTCGAATTCAAAATCTATTTCGATATCGAAATTCCATATCGAATTCAAAATCTATTTCGATATCGAATTCTTTATCGAATTCGAAATCCATTTTGATATCGAAATCCATATCGAATTCGAAATCCATTTCGAATTCAAAATCTATTTCGATATCGAATTCTTTATCGAATTCGAAATCCATTTTGATATCGAAATCCATTTCGAATTCGAAATCCATTTCGAATTCAAAATCTATTTCGATATCGAATTCTTTATCGAATTCGAAATCCATTTCGAATTCAAAATCTATTTCGATATCGAAATCCTTTATCGAATTCGAAATCCATTTCGAATTCAAAATCTATTTCGATATCGAATTCTTTATCGAATTCGAAATCCATTTTGATATCGAAATCCATATCGAATTCGAAATCCATTTCGAATTCAAAATCTATTTCGATATCGAATTCTTTATCGAATTCGAAATCCATTTCGAATTCAAAATCTATTTCGATATCGAATTCTTTGAATTCGAAATCCATTTCGAATTCAAAATCTATTTCGATATCGAATTCTTTATCGAATTCGAAATCCATTTTGATATCGAAATCCATATCGAATTCGAAATCCATTTCGAATTCAAAATCTATTTCGATATCGAATTCTTTATCGAATTCGAAATCCATTTTGATATCGAAATCCATTTCGAATTCGAAATCCATTTCGAATTCAAAATCTATTTCGATATCGAATTCTTTATCGAATTCGAAATCCATTTCGAATTCAAAATCTATTTCGATATCGAATTCTTTATCGAATTCGAAATCCATTTCGATATTCAAAATCTATTTCGATATCGAAATCCATATCGAATTCGAAATCCATTTCGAATTCAAAATCTATTTCGATATCGAATTCTTTATCGAATTCGAAATCCATTTCGAATATCGATTTTCGATATCGATATCGAATATCGAATTCGAAATCCATTTCGAATTCAAAATCTATTTCGATATCGAATTCTTTATCGAATTCGAAATCCATTTCGAATTCAAAATCTATTTCGATATCGAATTCTTTATCGAATTCGAAATCCATTTCGAATTCAAAATCTATTTCGATATCGAATTCTTTATCGAATTCGAAATCCATTTCGATTCAAATATTTCGATATCGAAATCCATATCGAATTCGAAATCCATTTCGAATTCAAAATCTATTTCGATATCGAATTCTTTATCGAATTCGAAATCCATTTCGAATTCAAAATCTATTTCGATATCGAAATCCATATCGAATTCGAAATCCATTTCGAATTCAAAATCTATTTCGATATCGAATTCTTTATCGAATTCGAAATCCATTTTGATATCGAAATCTATTTCGATATCGAAATTCTTTATCGAATTCGAAATCCATTTCGATATCGAATTCCATATCGAATTCGAAATCCATTTCGATATCGAAATCCATATCGAATTCGAAATCCATTTCGAATTCAAAATCTATTTCGATATCGAATTCTTTATCGAATTCGAAATCCATTTCGAATTCAAAATCTATTTCGATATCGAATTCCTTTATCGAATTCGAAATCCATTTTGGAATTCAAAATCTATTTCGATATCGAATTCTTTATCGAATTCGAAATCCATTTTGATATCGAAAATCTTTCCATATCGAATTCGAAATCCATTTCGAATTCAAAATCTATTTCGATATCGAATTCTTTATCGAATTCGAAATCCATTTTGATATCGAAATCCATTTCGATATTCGAAATCCATTTCGAATTCAAAATCTATTTCGATATCGAATTATTTTTATCGAATTCGAAATCCATTTCGAATTCAAAATCTATTTCGATATCGAATTCTTTATCGAATTCGAAATCCATTTCGATATCGAAATCCATATCGAATTCGAAATCCATTTCGAATTCAAAATCTATTTCGATATCGAATTCTTTATCGAATTCGAAATCCATTTCGAATTCAAAATCTATTTCGATATCGAAATTTTTATCGAATTCGAAATCCATTTCGAATTCAAAATCTATTTCGATATCGAATTCGAAATCTATTTCGATATCGAAATCCATTATCGAATTCGAAATCCATTTCGATATTCAAAATCTATTTCGATATCGAAATTCTTTATCGAATTCGAAATCCATTTCGATATCGAAATCCATATCGAATTCGAAATCCATTTCGAATTCAAAATCTATTTCGATATCGAATTCTTTATCGAATTCGAAATCCATTTTCGAATTCAAAATCTATTTCGATATCGAAATCCTTTATCGAATTCGAAATCCATTTCGAATTCGAAATCTATTTCGATATCGAAATCCATTTCGATATCGAATTCAAAATCGATTTCGATATCGCATTTTTATCGAATTCGAAATCCATTTCGATATCGAAATTCTTTATCGAATTCGAAATCCATTTCGATATCGAAATCCATTTCGAATTCGAAATCCATTTCGAATTCAAAATCTATTTCGATATCGAATTTTTATCGATTTCGAAATCCATTTCGAATTCAAAATCTATTTCGATATCGAATTCTTTATCGAATTCGAAATCCATTTCGAATTCAAAATCTATTTCGATATCGAATTCTTTATCGAATTCGAAATCCATTTCGAATTCAAAATCTATTTCGATATTCGAAATTATTTCGATATCGAATTCGAAATCCATTTCGAATTCATTCAAAATCTATTTCGATATCGAAATCCATATCGAATTCGAAATCCATTTCGAATTCAAAATCTATTTCGATATCGAATTCTTTATCGAATTCGAAATCCATTTCCGAATTCAAAATCTATTTCGATATCGAATTCTTTATCGAATTCGAAATCCATTTTGATATCGAAATCCATATCGAATTCGAAATCCATTTCGAATTCAAAATCTATTTCGATATCGAATTCTTTATCGAATTCGAAATCCATTTCGATATCGAAATCTATTTCGATATCGAATTCGAAATCCATTATCGAATTCAAAATCTATTTTGATATCGAAATTCTTTATCGAATTCGAAATCCATTTCGAATTCAAAATCTATTTCGATATCGAATTCTTTATCGAATTCGAAATCCATTTCGATATCGAAATCCATTATCGAATTCGAAATCCATTTCGAATTCAAAATCTATTTCGATATCGAATTCTTTATCGAATTCGAAATCCATTTCGATATCGAAATCTTCATATCGAATTCGAAATCCATTTCGAATGAATTCAAAATCTATTTCGATATCGAATTCTTTATCGAATTCGAAATCCATTTCGAATTCAAAATCTATTTCGATATCGAAATCCATATCGAATTCGAAATCCATTTCGAATTCAAAATCTATTTCGATATCGAATTCTTTATCGAATTCGAAATCCATTTCGATATCGAAATCATTTCGATATCATATCGAATTCGAAATCCATTTCGAATTCAAAATCTATTTCGATATCGAATTCTTTATCGAATTCGAAATCCATTTCGATATTCAAAATCTATTTCGATATCGAAATCCTTTATCGAATTCGAAATCCATTTCGAATATCGAAATCTATTTCGAATATCGAAATCCATTATCGAATTCGAAATCCATTTCGATATCGAATATCCATTTATCGAATTCGAAATCCATTTCGATATCAAAATCTATTTCGATATCGAATTCGATTTATCCATTTCGAATTCAAAATCTATTTCGAAATCGATTTCGATATCGAATTCTTTATCCATTTCGAATTCGAAATCCATTTTGATATCGAAATCCATATCGAATTCGAAATCCATTTCGAATTCAAAATCTATTTCGATATCGAATTCTTTATCGAATTCGAAATCCATTTTGATATCGAAATCCATATCGAATTCGAAATCCATTTCGAATTCAAAATCTATTTCGATATCGAATTCTTTATCGAATTCGAAATCCATTTCGAATTCAAAATCTATTTCGATATCGAATTCTTTATCGAATTCGAAATCCATTTCGAATTCGAAATCCATTTCGATATTCAAAATCTATTTCGATATCGAATTCTTTATCGAATTCGAAATCCATTTCGATATCGAATTCTTTATCGAATTCGAAATCCATTTCGAATTCAAAATCTATTTCGATATCGAATTCTTTATCGAATTCGAAATCCATTTTGATATCGAAAATCATTTCGATATCGAAATCCATTTCGAATTCAAAATCTATTTCGATATCGAATTCTTTATCGAATTCGAAATCCATTTCGAATTCAAAATCTATTTCGATATCGAATTCTTTATCGAATTCGAAATCCATTTCGATATCGAATTCTTTATCGAATTCGAAATCCATTTCGAATTCAAAATCTATTTCGATATCGAATTCTTTATCGAATTCGAAATCCATTTCGAATTCAAAATCTATTTCGATATCGAATTCATTATTTCGATATTCGAAATCCATTTTGATATTTGAAAATCTATTTCGATATCGAAATCCATATCGAATTCGAAATCTATTTCGATATCGAAATCTATTTTATCGAATTCGAAATCCATTTCGAATTCAAAATCTATTTCGATATCGAAATCCATTATCGAATTCGAAATCCATTTCGAATTCAAAATCTATTTCGATATCGAATTCGAAATCCATTTCGAATTCAAAATCTATTTCGATATCGAATTCTTTATCGAATTCGAAATCCATTTTTCGAATTCGAAATCCATATCGAATTCGAAATCCATTTCGAATTCAAAATCTATTTCGATATCGAAATTTTTATCGAATTCGAAATCCATTTCGAATTCAAAATCTATTTCGATATCGAAATCCATATCGAATTCGAAATCCATTTCGGAATTCAAAATCTATTTCGATATCGAATTCTTTATCGAATTCGAAATCCATTTCTGATATCGAAATCCATATCGAATTCGAAATCCATTTCGAATTCAAAATCTATTTCGATATCGAATTCTTTATCGAATTCGAAATCCATTTCGAATATCGAAATTTTCCATATCGAATTCGAAATTTTCGAATTCAAAATCCTATTTCGATATCGAATTCTTTATCGAATTCGAAATCCATTTCGATTTCAAAATCTATTTCGATATCGAATTCTTTATCGAATTCGAAATCCATTTCGATATCGAAATCCATATCGAATTCGAAATCCATTTCGAATTCAAAATCTATTTCGATATCGAATTCTTTATCGAATTCGAAATCCATTTTGATATTCAAAATCTATTTCGATATCGAAATCCATATCGAATTCGAAATCTATTTCGATATCGAAATCCATATCGAATTCGAAATCCATTTCGAATTCAAAATCTATTTCGATATCGAATTCTTTATCGAATTCGAAATCCATTTCGATATTCAAAATCTATTTCGATATCGAATTTCTTTATCGAATTCGAAATCCATTTTGATCGAATTCGAAATCCATTTCGATATCGAAATCCTTATCGAATTCGAAATCTATTTCGATATCGAAATCCATATCGAATTCGAAATCCATTTCGAATTCAAAATCTATTTCGATATCGAATTCTTTATCGAATTCGAAATCCATTTTGATATCGAAATCCATATCGAATTCGAAATCCATTTCGAATTCAAAATCTATTTCGATATCGAATTCTTTATCGAATTCGAAATCCATTTCGAATTCAAAATCTATTTCGATATCGAAATCCATATCGAATTCGAAATCCATTTCGAATTCAAAATCTATTTTTTATCGAATTCAAAATCTATTTCGATATCGAATTCCATATCGAATTCGAAATCCATTTCGAATTCAAAATCTATTTCGATATCGAATTCTTTATCGAATTCGAAATCCATTTTGATATCGAAATCCATTTCGAATTCGAAATCCATTTCGAATTCAAAATCTATTTCGATATCGAATTCTTTATCGAATTCGAAATCCATTTCGAATTCAAAATCTATTTCGATATCGAATTCTTTATCGAATTCGAAATCCATTTTGATATCGAAATCCATTTCGATATTCGAAATCCATTTCGAATTCAAAATCTATTTCGATATCGAATTCTTTATCGAATTCGAAATCCATTTCGAATTCAAAATCTATTTCGATATCGAATTCTTTATCGAATTCGAAATCCATTTTGAATATCGAAAATCTATTTCGATATCCATTTCGAATTCGAAATCTATTTCGAATTCGAAATCCTTTATCGAATTCGAAATCTATTTCGATATCGAAATCCATATCGAATTCGAAATCCATTTCGATATCGAAATCTATTTCGATATCCATTATCGAATTCGAAATCCATTTCGAATTCAAAATCTATTTCGATATCGAATTCTTTATCGAATTCGAAATCCATTTCGATATCGAAATCCATATCGAATTCGAAATCCATTTCGAATTCAAAATCTATTTCGATATCGAATTCTTTATCGAATTCGAAATCCATTTCGAATTCAAAATCTATTTCGATATCGAAATCCATTTCGAATTCGATATCGATATCGAAATCCATTTCGAATTCGAAATCTATTTCGATATCGAATTCTCATATCGAATTCGAAATCCATTTCGAATTCAAAATCTATTTCGATATCGAATTCTTTATCGAATTCGAAATCCATTTCGAATTCAAAATCTATTTCGATATCGAAATCCATTTCGAATTCGAAATCCATTTCGAATTCAAAATCTATTTCGATATCGAAATTCTTTATCGAATTCGAAATCCATTTCGATATCGAAATCTTTATCGATTTCGAAATCCTTTCGAATTCGAAATCCATTTCGATATTCGAAATCCATTTCGAATTCAAAATCTATTTCGATATCGAATTCTTTATCGAATTCGAAATCCATTTCGAATTCAAAATCTATTTCGATATTCGAAATCCATTATCGAATTCGAAATCCATTTCGATATCGAAATCCATATCGAATTCGAAATCCATTTCGAATTCAAAATCTATTTCGATATCGAATTCTTTATCGAATTCGAAATCCATTTCGAATTCAAAATCTATTTCGATATCGAATTCTTTATCGAATTCGAAATCCATTTTGATATCGAAATCCATATCGAATTCGAAATCCATTTCGAATTCGAATTCAAAATCTATTTCGATATCGAATTCTTTATCGAATTCGAAATCCATTTCGAATTCAAAATCTATTTCGATATCGAATTCTTTATCGAATTCGAAATCCATTTTCGATATCGAAATCGAAATCCATTTATCGAATTCGAAATCCATTTCGAATTCAAAATCTATTTCGATATCGAATTCTTTATCGAATTCGAAATCCATTTTCGATATCGAAATCCATTTCGAAATCGAAATCCATTTCGAATTCAAAATCTATTTCGATATCGAATTCTTTATCGAATTCGATATCGAATTCGAAATTATTTCATATCGAATTCAAAAATCTATTTCGATATCGAAATTCTTTATCGAATTCGAAATCCATTTCGAATTCAAAATCTATTTCGATATCGAAATCATTCGAAATCCATTTCGAATTCAAAATCTATTTCGATATCGAATTCTTTATCGAATTCGAAATCCATTTCGAATTCAAAATCTATTTCGATATCGAATTCTTTATCGAATTCGAAATCCATTTCGAATTCAAAATCTATTTCGATATCGAATTCTTTATCGAATTCGAAATCCATTTCGATATTCAAAATCTATTTCGATATCGAATTCCATATCGAATTCGAAATCCATTTCGAATTCAAAATCTATTTCGATATCGAAATTCTTTATCGAATTCGAAATCCATTTCGAATTCAAAATCTATTTCGATATCGAATTCTTTATCGAATTCGAAATCCATTTCGAATTCAAAATCTATTTCGATATCGAATTCTTTATCGAATTCGAATATTTCGAATCCATTTCGAATTCGAAATCCATTTCGAATTCAAAATCTATTTCGATATCGAATTCTATTATCGAATTCGAAATCCATTTCGAATTCAAAATCTATTTCGATATCGAATTCTTTATCGAATTCGAAATCCATTTTGATATCGAAATCCATTTCGAATTCGAAATCCATTTCGAATTCAAAATCTATTTCGATATCGAATTCTTTATCGAATTCGAAATCCATTTTGATATCGAAATCCATTTCGAATATTTCGAAATCTATTTCGATATCGAAATCCATATCGAATTCGAAATCCATTTCGAATTCAAAATCTATTTCGATATCGAATTCTTTATCGAATTCGAAATCCATTTTGATATCGAAATCCATTTCGAATTCAAAATCCATTTCGAATTCAAAATCTATTTCGATATCGAATTCTTTATCGAATTCGAAATCCATTTCGAATTCAAAATCTATTTCGATATCGAAATTCTTTATCGAATTCGAAATCCATTTCGAATTCAAAATCTATTTCGATATCGAATTCTTTATCGAATTCGAAATCCATTTCGTTAAAATCTATTTCGATATCGAATTCTTTATCGAATTCGAAATCCATTTCGAATTCAAAATCTATTTCGATATCGAATTCTTTATCGAATTCGAAATCCATTTTGATATTCGAAATATTTCGAAATCCATTATCGAATTCGAAATCCATTTCGATATCGAAATCCATTATCGAAATCGAAATTCCATTTCGAATTCAAAATCTATTTCGATATCGAATTCTTTAATCGAATTCGAAATCCATTTTCGATATCGAAATCCATATCGAATTCGAAATCCATTTCGAATTCAAAATCTATTTCGATATCGAATTCTTTATCGAATTCGAAATCCATTTTGATATCGAAATCCATTTCGAATTCGAAATCCATTTCGAATTCGAAATCCATATCGAATTCGAAATCCATTTCGAATTCAAAATCTATTTCGATATCGAATTCTTTATCGAATTCGAAATCCATTTTGATATCGAAATCATTTCGATATCGAATTCGAAATCCATTTCGAATTCAAAATCTATTTCGATATCGAATTCTTTATCGAATTCGAAATCCATTTCGAATTCAAAATCTATTTCGATATCGAAATCCATATCGAATTCGAAATCCATTTCGAATATCGAAATCATTTTTTCGAATTCAAAATCTATTTCGATATCGAATTCTTTATCGAATTCGAAATCCATTTCGAATTCAAAATCTATTTCGATATCGAATTCTTTATCGAATTCGAAATCCTATTTCGATATCGAAATCCTTTCATTTCGAAATCCATTTCAAAATCTATTTCGATATCGAAATCCATATCGAATTCGAAATCCATTTCGAATTCAAAATCTATTTCGATATCGAATTCTTTATCGAATTCGAAATCCATTTCGATATCGAAATCCATATCGAATTCGAAATCCATTTCGAATTCAAAATCTATTTCGATATCGAATTCTTTATCGAATTCGAAATCCATTTTGATATCAAAATCCATTTCGATATCGAAATCCATATCGAATTCGAAATCCATTTCGAATTCAAAATCTATTTCGATATCGAATTCTTTATCGAATTCGAAATCCATTTCGATATCGAAATCCATTTCGAATTCGAAATCCATTTCGAATTCGAAATCCATTTCGTATCGAATTCAAAATCTATTTCGATATCGAATTCTTTATCGAATTCGAAATCCATTTCGAATTCAAAATCTATTTCGATATCGAATTTTTTATCGAATTCGAAATCCATTTTGATATCGAAATCCATTTCGAATTCGAAATCCATTTCGAATTCAAAATCTATTTCGATATCGAATTCTTTATCGAATTCGAAATCCATTTCGAATTCAAAATCTATTTCGATATCGAAATCCTTATCGAATTCGAAATCCATTTCGATATCGAAATCCATATCGAATTCGAAATCCATTTCGAATTCAAAATCTATTTCGATATCGAATTCTTTATCGAATTCGAAATCCATTTCGATATCGAAATCCATATCGAATTCGAAATCCATTTCGAATTCAAAATCTATTTCGATATTCGAATTCGAAAAATCTATTTCGATATCGAATTCTTTATCGAATTCGAAATCCATTTCGAATTCAAAATCTATTTCGATATCGAAATCCATATCGAATTCGAAATCCATTTCGAATTCAAAATCTATTTCGATATCGAATTCTTTATCGAATTCGAAATCCATTTCGAATTCAAAATCTATTTCGATATCGAAATCCATATCGAATTCGAAATCCATTTCGAATTCAAAATCTATTTCGATATCGAATTCTTTATCGAATTCGAAATCCATTTCGAATTCAAAATCTATTTCGATATCGAATTCTTTATCGAATTCGAAATCCATTTTGATATCGAAATCCATATCGAATTCGAAATCCATTTCGAATTCAAAATCTATTTCGATATCGAATTCTTTATCGAATTCGAAATCCATTTCGAATTCAAAATCTATTTCGATATCGAAATCCATTATCGAATTCGAAATCCATTTCGAATTCAAAATCTATTTCGATATCGAAATCCTTTATCGAATTCGAAATCCATTTCGAATTCGAAATATATCGAATTCAAAATCTATTTCGATATCGAATTCTTTATCGAATTCGAAATCCATTTCGAATTCAAAATCTATTTCGATATCGAATTCTTTATCGAATTCGAAATCCATTTTTGATATCGAAATCCATATCGAATTCGAAATCCATTTCGAATTCAAAATCTATTTCGATATCGAATTCTTTATCGAATTCGAAATCCATTTTGATTCGATATCGAAATCCATATCGAATTCGAAATCCATTTCGAATTCAAAATCTATTTCGATATCGAATTCTTTATCGAATTCGAAATCCATTTCGAATTCAAAATCTATTTCGATATCGAATTCTTTATCGAATTCGAAATCCATTTCGATATCGAAATCAAAATCTATTTCGAAATCCATTTCGAATTCAAAATCTATTTCGATATTCGAAATCCTTTATCGAATTCAAAATCTATTTCGATATCGAAATCCTTTATCGAATTCGAAATCCATTTCGAATTCAAAATCTATTTCGATATCGAATTCTTTATCGAATTCGAAATCCATTTTGATATCGAAATCCATATCGAATTCGAAATCCATTTCGAATTCAAAATCTATTTCGATATCGAATTCTTTATCGAATTCGAAATCCATTTCGAATTCAAAATCTATTTCGATATCGAATTCTTTATCGAATTCGAAATCCATTTTGATATCGAAATCCATATCGAATTCGAAATCCATTTCGAATTCAAAATCTATTTCGATATCGAATTCTTTATCGAATTCGAAATCCATTTCGATATCGAAATCCATTTCGAATTCGAAATCCATTTCGAATTCAAAATCTATTTCGATATCGAAATCCTTATCGAATTCGAAATCCATTTCGATATCGAAATATTCGAAATCTTTTCGAAATCGAAATCCATTTCGAATTCGAAATCTATTTCGATATCGAAATCCATTTCGAATTCGAAATCCATTTCGATATCGAAAATCTATTTCGATATCGAAATCCATATCGAATTCGAAAATCATTTCATATTTCGATATCGAAATCCTTATCGAATTCGAAATCCATTTCGAATTCAAAATCTATTTCGATATCGAATTCTTTATCGAATTCGAAATCCATTTTGATATCGAAATCCATATCGAATTCGAAATCCATTTCGAATTCAAAATCTATTTCGATATCGAATTCTTTTATCGAATTCGAAATCTATTTCGATTCGAAATATCGAAATCCATTTCGAATTCAAAATCTATTTCGATATCGAAATCCTTATCGAATTCGAAATCCATTTCGAATTCAAAATCTATTTCGATATCGAAATCCATTATCGAATTCAAAATCTATTTCGATATCGAAATTTTTTATCGAATTCGAAATCCATTTCGATATCGAAATCCATATCGAATTCGAAATCCATTTCGAATTCAAAATCTATTTCGATATCGAATTCTATATCGAATTCGAAATCCATTTCGAATTCAAAATCTATTTCGATATCGAATTCTTTATCGAATTCGAAATCCATTTTGATATCGAAATCCATATCGAATTCGAAATCCATTTCGAATTCAAAATCTATTTCGATATCGAATTCTTTATCGAATTCGAAATCCATTTCGAATTCAAAATCTATTTCGATATCGAAATCCTTATCGAATTCGAAATCCATTTCGAATTCGAAAATCTATTTCGATATCGAAATCCTTTTCGAATTCGAAATCCATTTCGATATCATATCGAATTCAAAATCTATTTCGATATCGAATTCTTTATCGAATTCGAAATCCATTTCGAATTCAAAATCTATTTCGATATCGAATTCTTTATCGAATTCGAAATCCATTTTGATATCGAAATCCATATCGAATTCGAAATCCATTTCGAATTCAAAATCTATTTCGATATCGAATTCTTTATCGAATTCGAAATCCATTTCGATATCAAAATCTATTTCGATATCGAAATCCATTATCGAATTCGAAATCTATTTCGATATCGAAATCTATTTCGAATTCGAAATCCATTTCGAATTCAAAATCTATTTCGATATCGAATTCTTTATCGAATTCGAAATCCATTTCGATATCGAAATCCATATCGAATTCGAAATCCATTTCGAATTCAAAATCTATTTCGATATCGAATTCCATATCGAATTCGAAATCCATTTCGAATTCGAAATCCATTTCGATATCGAAATCCATATCGAATTCGAAATCCATTTCGAATTCAAAATCTATTTCGATATCGAATTCTTTATCGAATTCGAAATCCATTTTCGAATTCAAAATCTATTTCGATATCGAATTCTTTATCGAATTCGAAATCCATTTCGAATTCAAAATCTATTTCGATATCGAATTCTTTATCGAATTCGAAATCCATTTCGAATTCAAAATCTATTTCGATATCGAAATTCTTTATCGAATTCGAAATCCATTTCGAATTCAAAATCTATTTCGATTTCGAATTTTTATCGAATTCGAAATCCATTTTGATATCGAAATCCATATCGAATTCGAAATCCATTTCGAATTCAAAATCTATTTCGATATCGAATTCTTTATCGAATTCGAAATCCATTTTGATATCGAAATCCATTTCGATATCGAAATCCATTTCGAATTCAAAATCTATTTCGATATCGAAATCTTTATCGAATTCGAAATCCATTTCGAATTCAAAATCTATTTCGATATCGAATTCTTTATCGAATTCGAAATCCATTTCGAATTCAAAATCTATTTCGATATCGAAATTCTTTATCGAATTCGAAATCCATTTCGAATTCAAAATCTATTTCGATATCGAATTCAATATCGAAATCCATTTCGATATCGAAATCCATAATCGAATTCGAAATCCATTTCGAATTCAAAATCTATTTCGATATCGAATTCTTTATCGAATTCGAAATCCATTTCGATATCGAAATTCCATATCGAATTCGAAATCCATTTCGAATTCAAAATCTATTTCGATATCGAATTCTTTATCGAATTCGAAATCCATTTCGATATCGAAATCCATATCGAATTCGAAATCCATTTCGAATTCAAAATCTATTTCGATATCGAATTCTTTATCGAATTCGAAATCCATTTCGAATTCAAAATCTATTTCGATATCGAATTCTTTATCGAATTCGAAATCCATTTCGAATTCGAAATCCATTTCGAATTCGAAATCGAAATCCATTTCGAATTCAAAATCTATTTCGATATCGAATTCTTTATCGAATTCGAAATCCATTTCGAATTCAAAATCTATTTCGATATCGAAATCCATATCGAATTCGAAATCCATTTCGATATCGAAATCCATTTTATCGAATTCGAAATCCATTTCGAATTCAAAATCTATTTCGATATCGAATTCTTTATCGAATTCGAAATCCATTTTCGATATCGAAATCCATATCGAATTCGAAATCCATTTCGAATTCAAAATCTATTTCGATATCGAATTCTTTATCGAATTCGAAATCCATTTCGAATTCAAAATCTATTTCGATATCGAATTCTTTATCGAATTCGAAATCATTTCGATTTCGAATTCAAAATCTATTTCGATATCGAAATTCTTTATCGAATTCGAAATCCATTTCGATATCGAAATCCATTTCGAATTCGAAATCCATATCGAATTCAAAATCTATTTCGATATCGAAATTCATTATCGAATTCGAAAATCCATTTTCGATATCGAAATCCATATCGAATTCGAAATCCATTTCGAATTCAAAATCTATTTCGATATCGAATTCTTTTATCGAATTCGAAATCCATTTCGAATTCAAAATCTATTTCGATATCGAAATCCATATCGAATTCGAAATCCATTTCGAATTCAAAATCTATTTCGATATCGAAATCCATATCGAATTCGAAATCCATTTCGAATTCAAAATCTATTTCGATATCGAATTCTTTATCGAATTCGAAATCCATTTCGAATTCAAAATCTATTTCGATATCGAATTCTTTATCGAATTCGAAATCCATTTTTGATATCGAAATCCATATCGAATTCGAAATCCATTTCGAATTCAAAATCTATTTCGATATCGAATTCTTTATCGAATTCGAAATCCATTTCGATATTCGAAATCCATTTCGAATTCAAAATCTATTTCGATATCGAAATCCATTTCGAATTCGAAATCCATTTCGAATTCAAAATCTATTTCGATATCGAAATCCATATCGAATTCGAAATCCATTTCGAATTCAAAATCTATTTCGATATCGAAATCCATATCGAATTCGAAATCCATTTCGAATTCGAAATCTATTTCGATATCGAAATCCATATCGAATTCGAAATCCATTTCGAATTCAAAATCTATTTCGATATCGAATTCTTTATCGAATTCGAAATCCATTTTGATATCGAAATCCATATCGAATTCGAAATCCATTTCGAATTCAAAATCTATTTCGATATCGAATTCTTTATCGAATTCGAAATCCATTTCGAATTCAAAATCTATTTCGATATCGAAATCCATATCGAATTCGAAATCCATTTCGAATTCAAAATCTATTTCGATATCGAAATCTTTATCGAATTCGAAATCCATTTCGAATTCAAAATCTATTTCGATATCGAATTCTTTATCGAATTCGAAATCCATTTCGAATTCAAAATCTATTTCGATATCGAAATCTTCTATCGAATTCGAAATCCATTTCGAATATCATTTCGATATCGAAAATCGATTTCGAAATCCATTTCGAATTCAAAATCTATTTCGATATCGAATTCTTTATCGAATTCGAAATCCATTTAATCATTTCGATATCGAAATCCATATCGAATTCGAAATCCATTTCGAATTCAAAATCTATTTCGATATCGAAATCCATTTCGAATTCGAAATCCATTTCGAATTCAAAATCTATTTCGATATCGAATTGTTTATCGAATTCGAAATCCATTTTGATATCGAAATCCATATCGAATTCGAAATCCATTTCGAATTCAAAATCTATTTCGATATCGAATTCCTTATCGAATTCGAAATCCATTTCGAATTCAAAATCTATTTCGATATCGAAATCTTTTCGAATTCGAAATCCATTTCGAATTCGAAATCCATTTCGAATTCAAAATCTATTTCGATATCGAAATCCATATCGAATTCGAAATCCATTTCGAATTCAAAATCTATTTCGATATCGAATTCTTTATCGAATTCGAAATCCATTTCGAATATCGAAATCTATTTCGATATCGAAATCCATTTCGAATTCGAAATCCATTTCGAATTCTTATCGAATTCGAAATCTATTTCGATATCGAATTCTTTATCGAATTCGAAATCCATTTCGAATTCAAAATCTATTTCGATATCGAATTCTTTATCGAATTCGAAATCCATTTTCGATATCGAAATCCATATCGAATTCGAAATCCATTTCGAATTCAAAATCTATTTCGATATCGAATTCTTTATCGAATTCGAAATCCATTTCGAATTCGAAATCTATTTCGATATCGAAATCCATATCGAATTCGAAATCCATTTCGATATCGAAATCCATATCGAATTCGAAATCCATTTCGAATTCAAAATCTATTTCGATATCGAATTCTTTATCGAATTCGAAATCCATTTTCGATATCGAAATCCATTTCGAATTCGAAATCCATTTCGAATTCAAAATCTATTTCGATATCGAATTCTTTATCGAATTCGAAATCCATTTCGAATTCGAAATCTATTTCGATATCGAAATCCATATCGAATTCGAAATCCATTTCGATATTCAAAATCTATTTCGATATTCGAATTTATCGAATTCAAAATCCATTTCGATATCGAAATCCATATCGAATTCGAAATCCATTTCGAATTCAAAATCTATTTCGATATCGAATTCTTTATCGAATTCGAAATCCATTTCGATATCGAAATCCATTTCGAATTCGAAATCCATTTCGATATCGAAATCCATATCGAATTCGAAATCCATTTCGAATTCAAAATCTATTTCGATATCGAATTCCTTATCGAATTCGAAATCCATTTCGATATCGAAATCCATATCGAATTCGAAATCCATTTCGAATTCAAAATCTATTTCGATATCGAATTCTTTATCGAATTCGAAATCCATTTCGAATTCAAAATCTATTTCGATATCGAAATCTTCATATCGAATTCGAAATCCATTTCGATATCGAAAATCGATATCGAATTCATTTTCGAATTCGAAATCCATTTCGATATCGAAATCCATATCGAATTCGAAATCCATTTCGATATTCGAAATCCATTATCGAATTCAAAATCTATTTCGATATCGAATTCTTTATCGAATTCGAAATCCATTTCGAATTCAAAATCTATTTCGATATCGAATTCTTTATCGAATTCGAAATCCATTTCGATATCGAAATCCATATCGAATTCGAAATCCATTTCGAATTCAAAATCTATTTCGATATCGAATTCTTTATCGAATTCGAAATCCATTTCGAATTCAAAATCTATTTCGATATCGAAATCTTTATCGAATTCGAAACATTTCGAATTCGAATTATATCGAATTCTTTATCGAATTCGAAATCTATTTCGATATCGAAATCCATATCGAATTCGAAATCCATTTCGAATTCAAAATCTATTTCGATATCGAATTCTTTATCGAATTCGAAATCCATTTCGAATTCAAAATCTATTTCGATATCGAATTCGAAATCCATTTCGAATTCAAAATCCATTTCGATATCGAAATCCATATCGAATTCGAAATCCATTTCGAATTCAAAATCTATTTCGATATCGAATTCTTTATCGAATTCGAAATCCATTTCGAATTCAAAATCTATTTCGATATCGAATTCTTTTATCGAATTCGAAATCCATTTCGATATCGAAATCCATATCGAATTCGAAATCCATTTCGAATTCAAAATCTATTTCGATATCGAATTCTTTATCGAATTCGAAATCCATTTCGAATTCAAAATCTATTTCGATATCGAAAATCCATATCGAATTCGAAATCCATTTCGAATTCAAAATCTATTTCGATATCGAAATCCATTATCGAATTCGAAATCCATTTCGAATTCGAAATCTATTTCGATATTCGAATTCATTTCGATATCGAAATCCATTTCGAATTCGAAATCCATTTCGAATTCGAAATCTATTTCGATATCGAATTCTTTATCGAATTCGAAATCCATTTTGATATCGAAATCCATATCGAATTCGAAATCCATTTCGAATTCAAAATCTATTTCGATATCGAATTCTTTATCGAATTCGAAATCCATTTCGAATTCAAAATCTATTTCGATATCGAAATCCATATCGAATTCGAAATCCATTTCGAATTCAAAATCTATTTCGATATCGAAATCCATATCGAATTCGAAATCCATTTCGAATTCAAAAATCTTCATTTCGATATCGAAATCCATATCGAATTCGAAATCCATTTCGAATTCAAAATCTATTTCGATATCGAAATCTTTATCGAATTCGAAATCCATTTCGAATTCAAAATCTATTTCGATATCGAATTCGAAATCCATTTCGAATTCGAAATCCATTTCGAATTCAAAATCCATTTCGATATCGAAATCCATATCGAATTCGAAATCCATTTCGAATTCAAAATCTATTTCGATATCGAATTCTTTATAAATTCGAAATTTCGATATCGAATTCTTTATCGAATTCGAAATCCATTTCGAATTCAAAATCTATTTCGATATCGAATTCTTTATCGAATTCGAAATCCATTTTGATATCGAAATCCATATCGAATTCGAAATCCATTTCGAATTCAAAATCTATTTCGATATCGAATTCTTTATCGAATTCGAAATCCATTTCGAATTCAAAATCTATTTCGATATCGAATTCTTTATCGAATTCGAAATCCATTTCGATATCGAAATCCATTTCGAATTCGAAATCCATTTCGAATTCAAAATCTATTTCGATATCGAAATCCTTATCGAATTCGAAATCCATTTCGAATTCAAAATCTATTTCGATATCGAATTCTTTATCGAATTCGAAATCCATTTCGAATTCAAAATCTATTTCGATATCGAAATCCATATCGAATTCGAAATCCATTTCGAATTCAAAATCTATTTCGAATTCGAAATCCATTTCGAATTCGAAATCCATTTCGAATTCGAAATCCATTTCGAATTCGAAATCCATTTCGAATTCGAAATCCATATCGAATTCGAAATCCTTTTCGAATTCAAAATCCATTTCGATATCGAAATCCTTTTCGAATTCGAAATCCATTTCGAATTCAAAATCTATTTCGATATCGAATTCTTTATCGAATTCGAAATCCATTTCGAATTCGAAATCCATTTCGATATCGAAATCCATATCGAATTCGAAATCCATTTCGAATTCAAAATCTATTTCGATATCGAATTCTTTATCGAATTCGAAATCCATTTCGATATCGAAATCCATTTCGATATCGAAATCTATTTCGATATCGAAATCCATATCGAATTCGAAATCCATTTCGAATTCAAAAATCGATTTCGAATATCGAATTCAAAATCTATTTCGATATCGAATTGTTTATCGAATTCGAAATCCATTTCGATATCGAAATCCATATCGAATTCGAAATCCATTTCGATATCGAAATCCATTTCGAATTCGAAATCCATTTCGAATTCAAAATCTATTTCGATATCGAATTCTTTATCGAATTCGAAATCCATTTTGATATCGAAATCCATATCGAATTCGAAATCCATTTCGAATTCAAAATCTATTTCGATATCGAATTCTTTATCGAATTCGAAATCCATTTTCGAATTCAAAATCTATTTCGATATCGAAATCCATATCGAATTCGAAATCCATTTCGAATTCAAATATTTCGATATCGAATTCTTTATCGAATTCGAAATCCATTTCGATATCGAAATCCATTTCGAATTCGAAATCCATTTCGAATTCAAAATCTATTTCGATATCGAATTCTTTATCGAATTCGAAATCCATTTCGAATTCAAAATCTATTTCGATATCGAATTCTTTATCGAATTCGAAATCCATTTCGATATCGAATTCTTTATCGAATTCGAAATCCATTTCGAATTCAAAATCTATTTCGATATCGAATTCCTTATCGAATTCGAAATCCATTTCGAATTCAAAATCTATTTCGATATCGAATTCCTTATCGAATTCGAAATCCATTTCGAATTCAAAATCTATTTCGATATCGAAATCCATTTTCGAATTCGAAATCCATTTCGATTTCGAAATCCATTTCGAATTCAAAATCTATTTCGATATCGAAATCCATATCGAATTCGAAATCCATTTCGAATTCGAAATCTATTTCGATATCGAAATTCCATATCGAATTCGAAATCCATTTCGAATTCAAAATCTATTTCGATATCGAATTGTTTATCGAATTCGAAATCCATTTTGATATCGAAATCCATATCGAATTCGAAATCCATTTCGAATTCAAAATCTATTTCGATATCGAATTCTTTATCGAATTCGAAATCCATTTATTTCGAATTCGAAATCTATTTCGATATCGAAATCCATTTCGAATTAATCGAAATCCATTTCGAATTCAAAATCTATTTCGATATCGAATTCTTTATCGAATTCGAAATCCATTTCGAATTCAAAATCTATTTCGATATCGAAATCCTTATCGAATTCGAAATCCATTTCGAATTCAAATCATTTCGATATCGAAATCCATATCGAATTCGAAATCTATTTCGATATCGAAATCCATTTCGATATCGAAATCTATTTCGATATCGAAATCCATTTCGATTTCGAAATCCATTTCGATATCGAAATCCATTTATCGAATTCGAAATCCATTTCGAATTCAAAATCTATTTCGATATCGAAATCCTTTATCGAATTCGAAATCCATTTTGATATCGAAATCCATATCGAATTCGAAATCCATTTCGAATTCAAAATCTATTTCGATATCGAATTCTTTATCGAATTCGAAATCCATTTCGAATTCAAAATCTATTTCGATATCGAAATCATATCAATATCGAATTCGAAATCCATTTGATTCTATTTCGAAATCCATTTTTTCGAATTCGAAATCCATTTCGAATTCGAAATCTATTTCGATTTCGAATTCGAAATCCATTTCGATATCGAAATCCATATCGAATTCGAAATCCATTTCGAATTCAAAATCTATTTCGATATCGAATTCTTTATCGAATTCGAAATCCATTTCGATATCGAAATCCATATCGAATTCGAAATCCATTTCGAATTCAAAATCTATTTCGATATCGAATTCGAAATCATTTCGAATTTCGAAAATTTCGAATTCGAAATCTATTTCGATATCGAAATCCATATCGAATTCGAAATCCATTTCGATATCGAATTCAAAATCTATTTCGATATCGAATTCTTTATCGAATTCGAAATCCATTTCGAATTCAAAATCTATTTCGATATCGATTTTTATCGAATTCGAAATCCATTTCGAAATCAAATCGATATCGAAATCCATATCGAATTCGAAATCCATTTCGAATTCAAAATCTATTTCGATATCGAATTCTTTATCGAATTCGAAATCCATTTCGAATTCAAAATCTATTTCGATATCGAATTGTTTATCGAATTCGAAATCCATTTTGATATCGAAATCCATATCGAATTCGAAATCCATTTCGAATTCGAAATCCATTTCATTCAAAATCTATTTCGATATCGAATTTTTTATCGAATTCGAAATCCATTTTGATATCGAAATCCATTTCGAATTCGAAATCCATTTCGAATTCAAAATCTATTTCGATATCGAATTCTTTATCGAATTCGAAATCCATTTCGAATTCAAAATCTATTTCGATATCGAAATCCATAATCGAATTCGAAATCCATTTCGAATTCAAAATCTATTTCGATATCGAATTCTTTATCGAATTCGAAATCCATTTCGATATCGAAATCCATATCGAATTCGAAATCCATTTCGAATTCAAAATCTATTTCGATATCGAATTCTTTATCGAATTCGAAATCCATTTCGAATTCAAAATCTATTTCGATATCGAATTTTTTATCGAATTCGAAATCCATTTCGATATCGAAAATTATCCATATCGAATTCGAAATCCATTTCGAATTCAAAATCTATTTCGATATCGAATTCTTTATCGAATTCGAAATCCATTTCGAATTCAAAATCTATTTCGATATCGAAATCCATATCGAATTCGAAAATCCATTTCGATATTCGAAATCCATTTCGAATTCGAAATCCATTTCGAATTCAAAATCTATTTCGATATCGAAATCCTTATCGAATTCGAAATCCATTTCGATATCGAAATCCATTTCGAATTCGAAATCCATTTCGAATTCAAAATCTATTTCGATATCGAATTCTTTATCGAATTCGAAATCCATTTCGAATTCTAAAATCTATTTCGATATCGAAATCCATATCGAATTCGAAATCCATTTCGAATTCAAAATCTATTTCGATATCGAAATTCTTTATCGAATTCGAAATCCATTTCGAATTCAAAATCCATTTCGATATCGAAATCCATATCGAATTCGAAATCCATTTTCGAATTCAAAATCTATTTCGATATCGAAATTCTTTATCGAATTCGAAATCCATTTCGAATTCAAAATCTATTTCGATATCGAAATCCTTTATCGAATTCGAAATCCATTTCGATATCGAAATTCTTTATCGAATTCGAAATCCATTTCGATATCGAAATCCATTTCGAATTCGAAATCCATTTCGAATTCGAATTCAAAATCTATTTCGATATCGAATTCGAAATCCATATCGAATTCGAAATCCATTTCGAATTCAAAATCTATTTCGATATCGAAATCCATATCGAATTCGAAATCCATTTCGAATTCAAAATCTATTTCGATATCGAAATCCATATCGAATTCGAAATCCATTTCGAATTCGAAATCCATTTCGATATCGAAATCCATTTCGAATTCGAAATCCATTTCGAATTCAAAATCTATTTCGATATCGAATTCGTTTATCGAATTCGAAATCCATTTCGATATCGAAATCCATATCGAATTCGAAATCCATTTCGAATTCAAAATCTATTTCGATATCGAATTCTTTATCGAATTCGAAATCCATTTTCGAATTCAAAATCTATTTCGATATCGAAAATCCATTTCGAATTCGAAATCATTTATTCGAAATCCATTTCGAATTCAAAATCTATTTCGATATCGAATTCCTTATCGAATTCGAAATCCATTTCGAATTCAAAATCTATTTCGATATCGAAATCCATATCGAATTCGAAATCCATTTCGATATCGAAATCTATTTCGAATATCGAAATCCATTTCGAATTCGAAATCCATTTCGATATTCGAAATCTATTTCGAATTCGAAATCCATTTCGAATTCGAAATCCATTTCGATATTCGAAATCCATTTCGATATCGAAATCCATTTCGAATTCGAAATCCATTTCGAATTCGAAATCTATTTCGATAATTCGAAATCTATTTATCGAATTCGAAATCCATTTCGAATTCGAAATCCATTTCGATATCGAAAATCCATATCGAATTCGAAATCCATTTCGAATTCAAAATCTATTTCGATATCGAAATTCTTTATCGAATTCGAAATCCATTTCGAATTCAAAATCTATTTCGATATCGAAATCCATATCGAATTCGAAATCCATTTCGATATCAAAAATCTATTTCGATATCGAATTTTTATCGAATTCGAAATCTATTTCGATATCGAAATCCATTATCGAATTCGAAATCCATTTCGAATTCAAAATCCATTTCGATATCGAAATCCATTTCGAATTCGAAATCCATTTCGAATTCGAAATCCATTTCGATATCGAAATCCATTTCGAATTCGAAATCCATTTCGAATTCGAAATCTATTTCGATATTCGAAATCCTTATCGAATTCGAAATCCATTTCGATATCGAAATCCATATCGAATTCGAAATCCATTTCGAATTCAAAATCTATTTCGAAATCGAAATCCATTATCGAATTCGAAATCCATTTCGAATTCAAAATCTATTTCGATATCGAAATCCATTTCGAATTCGAAATCCATATCGAATTCGAAATCGATTTCGAATTCAAAATCTATTTCGATATCGAATTGTTTATCGAATTCGAAATCCATTTCGAATTCAAAATCTATTTCGATATCGAATTGTTTATCGAATTCGAAATCCATTTTGATATCGAAATCCATATCGAATTCGAAATCCATTTCGAATTCAAAATCTATTTCGATATCGAATTCTTTATCGAATTCGAAATCCATTTCGAATTCAAAATCTATTTCGATATCGAATTGTTTATCGAATTCGAAATCCATTTCGAATTCAAAATCTATTTCGATATCGAATTCTTTATCGAATTCGAAATCCATTTTGATATCGAAATCCATATCGAATTCGAAATCCATTTCGAATTCAAAATCTATTTCGATATCGAATTCTTTATCGAATTCGAAATCCATTTCGATATCGAAATCCATTTCGATATCGAAATCCATATCGAATTCGAAATCCATTTCGAATTCAAAATCTATTTCGATATCGAATTCTTTATCGAATTCGAAATCCATTTTGATATCGAAATCCATATCGAATTCGAAATCCATTTCGAATTCAAAATCTATTTCGATATCGAATTTTTTATCGAATTCGAAATCCATTTCGATATCGAAATCCATTTCGAATTCAAAATCTATTTCGATATCGAAATCCATATCGAATTCGAAATCCATTTCGAATTCAAAATCTATTTCGATATCGAATTCTTTATCGAATTCGAAATCCATTTTGATATCGAAATCCATATCGAATTCGAAATCCATTTCGAATTCAAAATCTATTTCGATATCGAATTCTTTATCGAATTCGAAATCCATTTGGAATTCAAAATCTATTTCGATATCGAAATCCATATCGAATTCGAAATCCATTTCGATATCGAAATTCTTTATGAATTCGAAATCCATTTCGAATTCAAAATCTATTTCGATATCGAAATTTCGAATTCGAAATCCATATCGAACTCGAAATCTATTTCGATATCGAATTGTTTATCGAATTCGAATTCCATTTGGAATTCGAAATCTATTTCGATATCGAATTGTTTATCGAATTCGAAATCCATTTTGATATCGAAATCCATATCGAATTCAAAATCCATTTCGAATTCAAAATCTATTTCGATATCGAATTCTTTATCGAATTCGAAATCCATTTGGAATTCAAAATCTATTTCGATATCGAAATCCATATCGAATTCGAAATCCATTTCGAATTCAAAATCTATTTCGATATCGAAATCCATATCGAATTCGAAATCCATTTCGAATTCGAAATCTATTTCGATATCGAAATTCTTTATCGAATTCGAAATCCATTTCGAATTCGAAATCTATTTCGATATCGAATCCATTATCGAATTCGAAATCCATTTCGAATATCGAAATATTTCGATATCGAAATCCATTTCGAATTCGAAATCCATTTCGATATCGAATTTTTATCAAATTCGAAATCCATTTCGATATCGAAATCTATTTCGATATCGATTATATCGAATTCGAAATCCATTTCGAATTCAAAATCTATTTCGATATCGAATTGTTTATCGAATTCGAAATCCATTTTGATATCGAAATCCATATCGAATTCGAAATCCATTTCGAATTCAAAATCTATTTCGATATCGAATTCTTTATCGAATTCGAAATCCATTTCATTTCGAATTCAAAATCTATTTCGATATCGAAATCCATATCGAATTCGAAATCCATTTCGAATTCAAAATCTATTTCGATATCGAAATCCATTTCGAATTCGAAATCCATATCGAATTCGAAATCTATTTCGATATCGAAATTCTTTATCGAATTCGAAATCCATTTCGAATTCAAAATCTATTTCGATATCGAATTGTTTATCGAATTCGAAATCCATTTTGATATCGAAATCATTTCATATCGAATTCGAAATCCATTTCGAATTCAAAATCTATTTCGATATCGAATTCTTTATCGAATTCGAAATCCATTTCGAATTCAAAATCTATTTCGATATCGAATTTTTATCGAATTCGAAATCCATTTTCGAATTATTTCGAATTCGAAATCCATTTCGAATTCAAAATCTATTTCGATATCGAAATCCATATCGAATTCGAAATCCATTTCGAATTCAAAATCTATTTCGATATCGAAATCATATCATTTCGAATTCGAAATCCATATCGAATTCGAAATCCATTTCGATATCGAAATCCATTTCGAATTCGAAATCCATTTCGAATTCGAAATCTATTTCGATATCGAATTGTTTATCGAATTCGAAATCCATTTGATATCGAAATCGAAATCCATATCGAATTCGAAATCCATTTCGAATTCAAAATCTATTTCGATATCGAATTCTTTATCGAATTCGAAATCCATTTCGAATTCAAAATCTATTTCGATATCGAAATCCATTTCGAATTCGAAATCCATTTCGAATTCAAAATCTATTTCGATATCGAAATCATTTCGAATTCGAAATCCATTTCGATATTCGAAATCCATTATCGAATTCGAAATCCATTTCGAATTCAAAATCTATTTCGATATCGAAATCCATATCGAATTCGAAATCCATTTCGAATTCAAAATCTATTTCGATATCGAATTCGAAATCGATTTCGATATCGATTTATCGAATTCGAAATCCATTTCGATATCGAAATCCATATCGAATTCGAAATCCATTTCGAATTCGAAATCCATTTCGATATCGAAATCCATTTCGAATTCGATATCCATATCGAATTCGAAATCTATTTCGATATCGAATTCTTTATCGAATTCGAAATCCATTTTGATTTCGAAATCATTTCGATATCGAATTCGAAATCCATTTCGAATTCAAAATCTATTTCGATATCGAATTCTTTATCGAATTCGAAATCCATTTCGAATTCAAAATCTATTTCGATATCGAAATCCATATCGAATTCGAAATCCATTTCGATATCGAAAATCTATTTCGATATTTCGAACTCGAAATCTATTTCGATATCGAATTGTTTATCGAATTCGAAATCCATTTCGATATCGAAATCCATTTCGAATTCGAAATCCATTTCGATATCGAAATCCATTTCGATTTCGAAATCCATATCGAATCATTTCGAATTCGAAATCTATTTCGATATCGAATTGTTTATCGAATTCGAAATCCATTTTGATATCGAAATCCATATCGAATTCGAAATCCATTTCGAATTCAAAATCTATTTCGATATCGAATTCTTTATCGAATTCGAAATCCATTTCGAATTCAAAATCTATTTCGATATCGAAAATCCATTTCGAATTTCGATTCGAAATCCATATCGAATTCGAAATCTATTTCGATATCGAAATCTATTTCGATATCGAATTGTTTATCGAATTCGAAATCTATTTCGATATCGAAATTGTTTATCGAATTCGAAATCCATTTTTTGATATCGAAATCCATATCGAATTCGAAATCCATTTCGAATTCAAAATCTATTTCGATATCGAATTCTTTATCGAATTCGAAATCCATTTTCGATATCGAAATAGATTTTGAATTCGAAATGGATTTCGAATTCGATAAAGAATTCGATATCGAAATAGATTTTGAATTCGAAATGGATTTCGAATTCGATATGGATTTCGATATCAAAATGGATTTCGAATTCGATAAACAATTCGATATCGAAATAGATTTCGAGTTCGATATGGATATCGAATTCGAAATGGATTTCGATATCGAAATGGATTTCGAATTCGATATGGATTTCGATATCGAAATGGATTTCGAATTCGATAAACAATTCGATATCGAAATAGATTTCGAGTTCGATATCGAAATAGATTTTGAAATATTTCGAATTCGATATGGATTTCGATATCGAAATAGATTTTGAATTCAAAATGGATTTCGAATTCGATAAAGAATTCGATATCGAAATAGATTTTGAATTCGAAATGGATTTCGAATTCGATATGGATTTCGATATCGAAATGGATTTCGAATTCGATAAACAATTCGATATCGAAATAGATTTCGAGTTCGATATGGATATCGAATTCGAAATGGATTTCGATATCGAAATGGATTTCGAATTCGATATGGATTTCGATATCGAAATGGATTTCGAATTCGATAAACAATTCGATATCGAAATAGATTTCGATTTCGATTTCGAAATGGATTTCGAAATCGAAATGGATTTCGATATCGAAATAGATTTCGATTTCGAAATGGATTTCGATATCGAAATGGATTTCGAATTCGATATGGATTTCGATATCGAAATGGATTTCGAATTCGATAAAGAATTCGATATCGAAATAGATTTTGAATTCGATATCGAAATAGATTTTAAATTCGAAATGGATTTCGAATTCGATATGGATTTCGATATCGAAATCGATTTTGAATTCGAAATAGATTTCGAATTCGAAATGATTTCGATATCGAAATAGATTTTCGAATAATAAAGATTTCGATATCGAAATCGATTTCGAATTCGAAATGGATTTCGAATTCGATATGGATTTCGATATCGAAATGGATTTCGAATTCGATAACCATTTCGATATCGAAATAGATTTCGATTTCGAAATGGATTTCGAAATCGAAATGGATTTCGATATCGAAATAGATTTCGATTTCGAAATGGATTTCGATATCGAAATGGATTTCGAATTCGATATGGATTTCGATATCGAAATGGATTTCGAATTCGAAATGGATTTCGAATTCGAAAATGAATTTCGATATCGAAATGATTTCGAATTCGAAATGGATTTCGAATTCGAAATGGATTTCGATATCGAAATAGATTTTGAATTCCGAAATGGATTTCGAATTCGAAAAAGAATTCGATATCGAAATAGATTTTGAATTCGAAATGGATTTCGAATTCGATATGGATTTCGATATCAAAATGGATTTCGAATTCGATAAACAATTCGATATCGAAATAGATTTCGAATTCCAAATGGAATTTCGAATTCGATAAACAATTCGATATCGAAATAGATTTCGAATTCGATATGGATTTCGAATTCGAAATGGATTTCGATATCGAAATAGATTTTGAATTCGAAATGGATTTCGAATTCGAAATGGATTTCGATATCGAAATAGATTTTGAATTCGAAAATGGATTTCGAATTCGATAAAGAATTCGATATCGAAATAGATTTTGAATTCGAAATGGATTTCGAATTCGATATGGATTTCGATATCGAAATGGATTTCGAATTCGATAAAGATTTCGATATCGAAATAGATTTCGAATTCGAAATGGATTTCGAATTCGAAATGATTTCGATATCGAAATAGATTTCGAATTCGATATCGATATGATTTTGAATTCGAAATGGATTTCGAATTCGATATGGATTTCGATATCGAAATGGATTTCGAATTCGATAATCGATTTCGATATCGAAATAGATTTCGAATTCGAAATGGATTTCGAATTCGATAAACAATTCGATATCGAAATAGATTTTTTGAATTCGAAATGGATTTCGAATTCGAAATGGATTTCGATATCGAATTAGATTTTGATATCGAAATGGATTTCGAATTCGAAATGGATTTCGATATCGAAATAGATTTTGAATTCGAAATGGATTTCGAATTCGATAAAGAATTCGATATCGAAATAGATTTTGAATTCGAAATGGATTTCGAATTCGATATGGATTTCGATATCAAAATGGATTTCGAATTCGATAAACAATTCGATATCGAAATAGATTTTGAATTCGAAATGGATTTCGAATTCGATAAACAATTCGATATCGAAATAGATTTCGAATTCGAAATGGATTTCGAATTCGAAATGGATTCGATATCGAAATAGATTTTGAATTCGAAATGGATTTCGAATTCGATATGGATTTCGATATCGAAATAGATTTTGAATTCCAAATGGATTTCGAATTCGATAAAGAATTCGATATCGAAATAGATTTTGAATTCGAAATGGATTTCGAATTCGATATGGATTTCGATATCAAAATGGATTTCGAATTCGATAAACAATTCGATATCGAAATAGATTTTGAATTCGAAATGGATTTCGAATTCGATATGGATTTCGATATCGAAATAGATTTTGAATTCGAAATGGATTTCGAATTCGATATGGATTTCGATATCGAAATGGATTTCGAATTCGAAATGGATTTCGAATTCGAAAAAGATTTCGATATCGAAATAGATTTTGAATTCGAAATGGATTTCGAATTCGATATGGATTTCGATATCGAAAATGGATTTCGAATTCGATATCGAATTCGATATCGAAATAGATTTCGATATCGAAATGGATTTCGAATTCGAAATGGATTTCGAAATCGAAATGGATTTCGATATCGAAATGGATTTCGAATTCGATAAAGAATTCGATATCGAAATAGATTTTGAATTCGAAATGGATTTCGAATTCGATATGGATTTCGATGTCGAAATAGATTTCGAATTCGAAATGGATTTCGAATTCGATATGGATTTCGATATCGAAATGGATTTCGAATTCGATATGGATTTGGATAACGATATGGAATTCGAATTCGATATGGATTTCGATATCGATATGGATTTCGAATTCGATAAAGAATTCGATATCGAAATAGATTTCGAATTCGAAATGGATTTCGAATTCGATATGGATTTCGATATCGAAATAGATTTTGAATTCGAAATGGATTTCGAATTCGAAATGGATTTCGATATCAAAATGGATTTCGAATTCGATAAACAATTCGATATCGAAATAGATTTCGAATTCGAAATGAATTTCGAATTCGATAAAGAATTCGATATCGAAATAGATTTCGAATTCGAAATGGATTTCGAATTCGAAATCGATTTCGAATTCGAAATGGATTTCGAATTCGAAAATGATTTCGATATCGAAATAGATTTTGAATTCGAAATGGATTTCGAATTCGATAAAGAATTCGATATCGAAATAGATTTTGAATTCGAAATGGATTTCGAATTCGATATGGATTTCGATATCGAAAAGGATTTAGGATTCGATATGGATTTCGATATCGAAATAGATTTCGAATTCGAAATGGATTTCGAATTCGAAATCGATTTCGATATCGAAATAGATTTCGAATTCGAAATGGATTTCGAAATCGAAATGGATTTCGATATCGAAATGGATTTCGATATCGAAATGGATTTCGAATTCGATAAATTTCGATGTCGAAATAGATTTCGATATCGAAATAAATTCGAATTCGAAATAGATTTTGAATTCGAAATGGATTTCGAATTCGATATGGATTTCGATATCGAAATAGATTTTGAATTCGAAATGGATTTCGAATTCGATAAAGAATTTCGATATCGAAATAGATTTTGAATTCGAAATTTCGAATCGAAATGGATTTCGAATTCGATATGGATTTCGATATCAAAATGGATTTCGAATTCGATAAACAATTCGATATCGAAATAGATTTCGAATTCGAAATGGATTTCGAATTCGATAAAGAATTCGATATCGAAATAGATTTTGAATTCGAAATGGATTTCGAATTCGATATGGATTTCGATATCGAAATGGATTTCGAATTCGAAATGGATTTCGAATTCGATAAAGAATTCGATATCGAAATAGATTTTGAATTCGAAATGGATTTCGAATTCGATATGGATTTCGATATCGAAATAGATTTTGAATTCGAAATGGATTTCGAATTCGATAAAGAATTCGATATCGAAATAGATTTTGAATTCGAAATGGATTTCGAATTCGATATGGATTTCGATATCGAAATAGATTTTGAATTCGAAATGGATTTCGAATTCGATATGGATTTCGATATCGAAATAGATTTTGAATTCGAAATGGATTTCGAATTCGATAAAGAATTCGATATCGAAATAGATTTTGAATTCGAAATGGATTTCGAATTCGATATGGATTTCGATATCGAAATAGATTTTGAATTCGAAATGGATTTCGAATTCGAAATGGATTTCGATATCAAAATGGATTTCGAATTCGATAATGGAATTCGATATCGAAATAGATTTCGAATTCGATATCGAAATAGATTTTGAATTCGAAATGGATTTCGAATTCGATAAAGAATTCGATATCGAAATAGATTTTGAATTCGAAATGGATTTCGAATTCGAAATGGATTTCGATATCAAAATGGATTTCGAATTCGATAAACAATTCGATATCGAAATAGATTTCGAATTCGAAATGGATTTCGAATTCGATAAAGAATTCGATATCGAAATAGATTTCGAATTCGAAATGGATTTCGAATTCGAAATGGATTTCGAATTCGAAAAAGAATTTCGATACGAATTCGAAATGGATTTCGAATTCGAAATGGATTTCGATATCGAAATGGATTTCGATATCGAAATGGATTTCGAATTCGATAAAGAATTCGATATCGAAATAGATTTTGAATTCGAAATGGATTTCGAATTCGATATGGATTTCGATATCGAAATAGATTTCGAATTCGAAATGGATTTCGAATTCGATATGGATTTCGATATCGAAATAGATTTCGAATTCGAAATGATTTCGATATCGAAATGGATTTCGAATTCGATATCGATTTCGATATCGAAATAGATTTTGAATTCGAAATGGATTTCGAATTCGATATGGATTTCGATATCGAAATAGATTTTGAATTCGAAATGGATTTCGAATTCGATAAAGAATTCGATATCGAAATAGATTTTGAATTCGAAATGGATTTCGAATTCGATAATAGATTTCGATATCGAAATGGATTTTGAATTCGAAATGGATTTCGAATTCAAATGATTTCGATTCGAAATGGATTTCGATATCGAAATGGATTTCGAATTCGATAAACAATTCGATATCGAAATAGATTTCGAATTCGAAATGGATTTCGAATTCGAATATCGATTTCGATATCGAAATAGATTTTGAATTCGAAATGGATTTCGAATTCGAAATAGATTTCGATATCGAAATAGATTTTGAATTCGAAATGGATTTCGATTTCGAAATAGGAATTCGATATCGAAATAGATTTTGAATTCGATATCGAAATGGATTTCGATATCGAAATTCGAAATGGATAATTCGATATCGAAATAGATTTTGAATTCGAAATGGATTTCGAATTCGATAAAGAATTCGATATCGAAATAGATTTTGAATTCGAAATGGATTTCGAATTCGATATGGATTTCGATATCAAAATGGATTTCGAATTCGATAAACAATTCGATATCGAAATAGATTTCGAATTCGAAATGGATTTCGAATTCGAAATGGATTTCGATATCGAAATGGATTTCGAATTCGAAATGGATTTCGATATCGAAATAGATTTTGAATTCGAAATGGATTTCGAATTCGATAAAGAATTCGATATCGAAATAGATTTCGAGTTCGATATGGATATCGAATTCGAAATGGATTTCGATATCGAAATAGATTTTGAATTCGAAATGGATTTCGAATTCGATATGGATTTCGATATCGAAATAGATTTTGAATTCCAAATGGATTTCGAATTCGATAAAGAATTCGATATCGAAATAGATTTTGAATTCGAAATGGATTTTGAATTCGATATGGATTTCGATATCAAAATGGATTTCGAATTCGATAAACAATTCGATATCGAAATAGATTTTGAATTCCAAATGGATTTCGAATTCGATAAAGAATTCGATATCGAAATAGATTTCGAGTTCGATATGGATATCGAATTCGAAATGGATTTCGATATCGAAATAGATTTTGAATTCGAAATGGATTTCGAATTCGATATGGATTTCGATATCGAAATAGATTTTGAATTCGAAATGGATTTCGAATTCGATAAAGAATTCGATATCGAAATAGATTTTGAATTCGAAATGGATTTCGAATTCGATATGGATTTCGATATCAAAATGGATTTCGAATTCGATAAACAATTCGATATCGAAATAGATTTCGAGTTCGATATGGATATCGAATTCGAAATGGATTTCGATATCGAAATAGATTTCGAATTCGATATGGATATCGAATTCGAAATGGATTTCGATATCAAAATGGATTTCGAATTCGATATCGAATTTAGAATTCGATAAAGAATTCGATATCGAAATAGATTTTGAATTCGAAATGGATTTCGAATTCGATATGGATTTCGATATCGAAATAGATTTTGAATTCAAAAATCGAAATATCGAAATAGATTTTGAATTCGAAATCGATTTCGAATTCGAAAGAATTCGATATCGAAATAGATTTTGAATTCGAAATGGATTTCGAATTCGATATGGAGATTTCGATATCAAAATGGATTTCGAATTCGATAAAGAATTCGATATCGAAATAGATTTTGAATTCGAAATGGATTTCGATTTCGATATCGAATTCGATATCGAAATGGATTTCGAATTCGAAATGGATTTCGAATTCGAAATTTGGATTTCGAATTCGATATGGATTTCGATATCGAAATAGATTTTGAATTCGAAATGGATTTCGAATTCGATATGGATTTCGATATCGAAATAGATTTTGAATTCGAAATGGATTTCGAATTCGAAATGGATTTCGATATCGAAATAGATTTTGAATTCGAAATGGATTTCGAAATCGAAAAGATTTCGATATCGAAATAGATTTTGAATTCGAAATGGATTTCGAATTCGAAATGGATTTCGATATCGAAATAGATTTCGAATTCGAAATGGATATCGAATTCGAAATGGATTTCGAATTCAAAATGGATTTCGAATTCGATAAAGAATTCGATATCGAAATAGATTTTGAATTCGAAATGGATTTCGAATTCGATAAAGAATTCGATATCGAAATAGATTTTGAATTCGAAATGGATTTCGAATTCGATATGGATTTCGATATCAAAATGGATTTCGAATTCGATAAACAATTCGATATCGAAATAGATTTTGAATTCGAAATGGATTTCGAATTCGATAAAAAATTTCGATATCGAAATAGATTTCGTTTGATTCGATAAAGAATTCGATATCGAAATAGATTTTGAATTCGAAATGGATTTCGAATTCGATATGGATTTCGATATCAAAATGGATTTCGAATTCGATAAACAATTCGATATCGAAATAGATTTTGAATTCGAAATGGATTTCGAATTCGAAATGGATTTCGATATCGAAATGATTTCGAAATGGATTTCGAATTCGAAATGGATTTCGAATTCGATATTTCGATAAATTAGATTTCGAATTCGAAATGGATTTCGAATTCGAATATGGATTTCGATATCGAAATAGATTTCGAATTCGAAATGGATTTCGAATTCGATTAAATGATTTCGATATTCGAAATGGATTTCGATATCGAAATAGATTTTGAATTCGAAATGGATTTCGAATTCGATAAAGAATTCGATATCGAAATAGATTTTGAATTCGAAATGGATTTCGGAATTCGATATGGATTTCGATATCGAAATCGATTTCGAATTCGATAAGCAATTCGAATATCGAAATAGATTTCGAAATCGAAATGGATTTCGAATTCGATAAACAATTCGGATATCGAAATAGATTTCGAATTCGAAATGGATTTCGAATTCGAAATGGATTTCGATATCGAAATGGATTTCGAATTCGATATGGATTTCGAATTCGATATGGATTTCGATATCGAAATAGATTTTGAATTCGAAATGGATTTCGAATTCGATAAAGAATTCGATATCGAAATAGATTTTGAATTCGAAATGGATTTCGAATTCGATATGGATTTCGATATCAAAATGGATTTCGAATTCGATAAACATTATTCGATATCGAAATAGATTTCGAATGGATTCGAATTCAAATGGAATTCGAAATCGAAAAAGATTTCGATATCGAAATAGATTTCGAGTTCGATATGGATATCGAATTCGAAATGGATTTCGATATCGAAATAGATTTTGAATTCGAAATGGATTTCGAATTCGATATGGATTTCGATATCGAAATAGATTTTGAATTCCAAATGGATTTCGAATTCGATAAAGAATTCGATATCGAAATAGATTTTGAATTCGAAATGGATTTCGAATTCGAAATGGATTTCGATATCAAAATGGATTTCGAATTCGATAAAGAATTCGATATCGAAATAGATTTTGAATTCGAAATGGATTTCGAATTCGATATGGATTTCGATATCGAAATAGATTTCGAATTCGAATTCGAATTCGAAATGGATTTCGATATCGAAATGGATTTCGAATTCGATAAAAAATTCGATATCGAAATAGATTTTGAATTCGAAATGGATTTCGAATTCGATATGGATTTCGATATCAAAATGGATTTCGAATTCGATAATTCGATATCGAAAATTCGATATCGAAATAGATTTTGAATTCGAAATGGATTTCGAAATCGAAATGGATTTCGATATCGAAATGGATTTCGAATTCGATAAAGAATTCGATATCGAAATAGATTTTGAATTCGAAATGGATTTCGAATTCGATATGGATTTCGATATCTAAATGGATTTCGAATTCGATAAACAATTCGATATCGAAATAGATTTTGAATTCGAAATGGATTTCGAATTCGATATGGATTTCGATATCAAAATGGATTTCGAATTCGATATAATTCGAAATAATTTCGAAATCGAATATTTCGAATTCGAAATGGATTTCGAATTCGATAAAGAATTCGATATCGAAATAGATTTTGAATTCGAAATGGATTTCGAATTCGATATGGATTTCGATATCAAAATGGATTTCGAATTCGATAAACAATTCGATATCGAAATAGATTTCGAATTCCAAATGGATTTCGAATTCGATAAACAATTCGATATCGAAATAGATTTCGAGTTCGATATGGATATCGAATTCGAAATGGATTTCGATATCGAAATAGATTTTGAATTCGAAATGGATTTCGAATTCGATATGGATTTCGAATTCGATATCGAAATAGATTTTGAATTCGATATGGATTTCGAATTCGATATGGATTTCGATATCGAAATGGATTTCGAATTCGATATACAATTCGAAATCGAAATAGATTTCGAATTCGAAATGGATTTCGAATTCGAAATGGATTTCGAATATCGAAATAGATTTTCGATATCGAAATGGATTTCGAATTCGAAATGGATTTCGATATCGAAATGGATTTCGAATTCGATAAACAATTCGATATCGAAATAGATTTCGAGTTCGATATCGAAATAGATTTTGAATTCGAAATGGATTTCGAATTCGATATGGATTTCGATATCGAAATAGATTTTGAATTCCAAATGGATTTCGAATTCGATAAAGAATTCGATATCGAAATAGATTTTGAATTCGAAATGGATTTCGAATTCGATATGGATTTCGATATCGAAATGGATTTCGAATTCGATAAACAATTCGATATCGAAATAGATTTCGAGTTCGATATGGATATCGAATTCGAAATGGATTTCGATATCGAAATGGATTTCGAATTCGATATGGATTTCGATATCGAAATGGATTTCGAATTCGATAAACAATTCGATATCGAAATAGATTTCGAGTTCGATATCGAAATAGATTTTGAATTCGAAATGGATTTCGAATTCGATATGGATTTCGATATCGAAATAGATTTTGAATTCGAAATGGATTTCGAATTCGATAAAGAATTCGATATCGAAATAGATTTTGAATTCGAAATCGATTTCGAATTCGAAGAATTCGATATCGAATTCGATATCGAAATAGATTTCGAATTCGATATTTCGATATCGAAATAGATTTTGAATTCGAAATGGATTTCGATATCGATTTCGAATTCGAAAATGGATTTCGATATCGAAATAGATTTTGAATTCCAAATGTTTTCGAATTCGATATCGAAATCCATATCGAATTCGAAATCCATTTCGAATTCAAAATCTATTTCGATATCGAATTCTTTATCGAATTCGAATTCGAATTTCGATATTTGAAATCTATCGAATTCGAAATCTATTTCGATATCGAATTCTTTATCGAATTCGAAATCCATTTTGATATCGAAATCCATATCGAATTCGAAATCCATTTCGAATTCAAAATCTATTTCGATATCGAATTGTTTATCGAATTCGAAATCCATTTTGATATCGAAATCCATATCGAATTCAAAATCCATTTCGAATTCAAAATCTATTTCGATATCGAATTGTTTATCGAATTCGAAATCCATATCGAAATCCATATCGAATTCGAAATCCATTTCGAATTCAAAATCTATTTCGATATCGAATTCTTTATCGAATTCGAAATCCATTTTGATATCGAAATCCATATCGAATTCGAAATCCATTTCGAATTCAAAATCTATTTCGATATCGAATTGTTTATCGAATTCGAAATCCATTTTGATATCGAAATCCATATCGAATTCGAAATCCATTTCGAATTCAAAATCTATTTCGATCAATCGATTTCGTTTTATCGAATTCGAAATCCATTTCGATATCGAAATCCATTTCGAATTCGAAATCCATTTCGAATTCAAAATCTATTTCGATATCGAATTCTTTATCGAATTCGAAATCCATTTCGAATTCAAAATCCATTTCGATATCAAAATCTATTTCGATATCGAAATCCATTATCGAATTCGAAATCCATTTTGATATCGAAATCCATATCGAATTCGAAATCCATTTCGAATTCAAAATCTATTTCGATATCGAAATCTTTATCGAATTCGAAATCCATTTCGAATTCAAAATCTATTTCGATATCGAAATCCATTTATCGAATTCGAAATCCATTTCGAATTCAAAATCTATTTCGATATCGAAATCCATTTCGAATTCGAATATCCATATCGAATTCGAAATCTATTTCGATATCGAATTGTTTATCGAATTCGAAATCCATTTCGAATTCGAAATCTATTTCGATATCGAATTGTTTATCGAATTCGAAATCCATTTTGATATCGAAATCCATATCGAAATCCATTTCGAATTCAAAATCCATTTCGAATTCAAAATCTATTTCGATTTCGAAATCTTTCTTTATCGAATTCGAAATCCATTTCGAATTCAAAATCTATTTCGATATCGAAATCCATATCGAATTCGAAATCCATATCGAATTCGAAATCCATTTTGATATCGAAATCCATTTCGATATCTAAATCCATATCGAATTCGAAATCCATTTCGAACTCAAAATCTATTTCGATATCGAATTGTTTATCGAATTCGAATTCCATTTGGAATTCGAAATCTATTTCGATATCGAATTGTTTATCGAATTCGAAATCCATTTTGATATCGAAATCCATATCGAATTCGAAATCCATTTCGAATTCAAAATCTATTTCGATATCGAATTCTTTATCGAATTCGAATTCCATTTGGAATTCGAAATCTATTTCGATATCGAATTGTTTATCGAATTCGAAATCCATTTTGATATCGAAATCCATATCGAATTCGAAATCCATTTCGAATTCAAAATCTATTTCGATATCGAATTCTTTATCGAATTCGAAATCCATTTCGAATTCAAAATCTATTTCGATATCGAAATCCATTTCGAATTCGAAATCCATTTCGAATTCAAAATCTATTTCGATATCGAAATCCATATCGAATTCGAAATCCATTTCGATATCGAAATTATTTCCATTTCGAATCTATCGAATTCGAAATCCATTTCGAATTCGAAATCTATTTCGATATCGAATTGTTTATCGAATTCGAAATCCATTTTGATATCGAAATCCATATCGAATTCGAAATCCATTTCGAATTCAAAATCTATTTCGATATCGAATTCTTTATCGAATTCGAAATCCATTTGGAATTCAAAATCTATTTCGATATCGAAATCCATATCGAATTCGAAATCCATTTCGAATTCAAAATCTATTTCGATATCGAAATCCATTTCGAATTCGATATCCATATCGAACTCGAAATCTATTTCGATATCGAATTGTTTATCGAATTCGAATTCCATTTGGAATTCGAAATCTATTTCGATATCGAATTGTTTATCGAATTCGAAATCCATTTTGATATCGAAATCCATATCGAATTCGAAATCCATTTCGAATTCAAAATCTATTTCGATATCGAATTCTTTATCGAATTCGAAATCCATTTCGAATTCAAAATCTATTTCGATATCGAAATCTATTTCGATATCGAATTTTTATCGAATTCGAAATCCATTTCGAATTCAAAATCTATTTCGATATCGAAATTTTTTTCGAATTCGAAATCCATTTTGATATCGAAATCCATTTCGAATTCGAATTCCATTTGGAATTCGAAATCTATTTCGATATCGAATTGTTTATCGAATTCGAAATCCATTTTGATATCGAAATCCATATCGAATTCAAAATCTATTTCGATATCGAATTCTTTATCGAATTCGAAATCCATATCGAATTCGAAATCCATTTCGAATTCAAAATCTATTTCGATATCGAAATCCATTTCGAATTCGATATCCATATCGAACTCGAAATCTATTTCGATATCGAATTGTTTATCGAATTCGAATTCCATTTGGAATTCGAAATCTATTTCGATATCGAATTGTTTATCGAATTCGAAATCCATTTTGATATCGAAATCCATATCGAATTCGAAATCCATTTCGAATTCAAAATCTATTTCGATATCGAATTCTTTATCGAATTCGAATTCCATTTGGAATTCGAAATCTATTTCGATATCGAATTGTTTATCGAATTCGAAATCCATTTTGATATCGAAATCCATATCGAATTCAAAATCCATTTCGAATTCAAAATCTATTTCGATATCGATATCGAATTCTTTATCGAATTCGAAATCCATTTCGAATTCAAAATCTATTTCGATATCGAAATCCATATCGAATTCGAAATCCATATCGAATTCGAAATCCATTTCGATATCGAAATCCATTTCGAATTCGATATCCATATCGAACTCGAAATCTATTTCGATATCGAATTGTTTATCGAATTCGAATTCCATTTGGAATTCGAAATCTATTTCGATATCGAATTGTTTATCGAATTCGAAATCCATTTTGATATCGAAATCCATATCGAATTCGAAATCCATTTCGAATTCAAAATCTATTTCGATATCGAATTCTTTATCGAATTCGAAATCCATTTGGAATTCAAAATCTATTTCGATATCGAAATCCATATCGAATTCGAAATCCATTTCGAATTCGAAATCCATTTCGAATTCAAAATCTATTTCGATATCGAATTCTTTATCAAATTCGAAATCCATTTCGAATTCGAAATCTATTTCGATATCGAATTGTTTATCGAATTCGATATCCATATCGAATTCGAAATCCATTTCGAATTCGATATCCATATCGAATTCGAAATCTATTTCGATATCGAATTGTTTATCGAATTCGAAATCCATTTTGAATATCGAAATCCATTTCGATATTCGAAATCTTTATCGAATTCAAAATCTATTTCGATATCGAAATCTATATCGAATTCGAAATTCCATTTCGAATTCAAAATCTATTTCGATATCGAATTGTTTATCGAATTCGAAATCCATTTTGATATCGAAATCCATATCGAATTCGAAATCCATTTCGAATTCAAAATCTATTTCGATATCGAATTCTTTATCGAATTCGAAATCCATTTGGAATTCAAAATCTATTTCGATATCGAATTCTTTATCGAATTCGAAATCCATTTTGATATCGAAATCCATATCGAATTCGAAATCCATTTCGAATTCAAAATCTATTTCGATATCGAAATTCTTTATCGAATTCGAAATCCATTTTGATATCGAAATCCATTTCGAATTCGAAATCCATTTCGAATATCGAAATCCATATCGAATTCGA
This sequence comes from Drosophila saltans, assembly GCA_018903575.1. NCBI lineage: Eukaryota > Metazoa > Arthropoda > Insecta > Diptera > Drosophilidae > Drosophila > Drosophila saltans. The sequence goes on from JAEIGH010000286.1 coordinate 78,060, forward strand.
AATCCATTTCGATATCGAAATCCATATCGAATTCGAAATCCATTTCGAATTCAAAATCTATTTCGATATCGAAATTCTTTATCGAATTCGAAATCCATTTCGAATTCAAAATCTATTTCGATATCGAAATCCATATCGAATTCGAAATCCATTTCGAATTCAAAATCTATTTCGATATCGAAATCCTTTATCGAATTCGAAATCCATTTCGAATTCAAAATCTATTTCGATATCGAAATCTTTATCGAATTCGAAATCCATTTCGATATCGAAATCTATTTCGAATATCGAAATCCATATCGAATTCGAAATCTATTTCGATATCGAATTCTTTATTGAATTCGAAATCCATTTCGAATTCAAAATCTATTTCGATATCGAATTCTTTATCGAATTCGAAATCCATTTTGATATCGAAATCCATATCGAATTCGAAATCCATTTCGAATTCAAAATCTATTTCGATATCGAATTCTTTATCGAATTCGAAATCCATTTGGAATTCAAAATCTATTTCGATATCGAATTCTTTATCGAATTCGAAATCCATTTTGATATCGAAATCCATATCGAATTCGAAATCCATTTCGAATTCAAAATCTATTTCGATATCGAATTCTTTATCGAATTCGAAATCCATTTGGAATTCAAAATCTATTTCGATATCGAATTCTTTATCGAATTCGAAATCCATTTTGATATCGAAATCCATATCGAATTCGAAATCCATTTCGAATTCAAAATCTATTTCGATATCGAATTCTTTATCGAATTCGAAATCCATTTCGATATCGAAATTCCATATTCGAATTCGAAATCCATTTCGAATTCAAAATCTATTTCGATATCGAATTCCTTATCGAATTCGAAATCCATTTTCGAATTCAAAATCTATTTCGATATCGAATTCTTTATCGAATTCGAAATCCATTTCGATATCGAAATCCATTTTGATATCGAAATCCATTTCGAATTCGAAATCTATTTCGATATCGAAATCCATTTTCGAATATCGAAATTCATTTCGAATTCAAAATCTATTTCGATATCGAATTCTTTATCGAATTCGAAATCCATTTCGAATTCAAAATCTATTTCGATATCGAATTCTTTATCGAATTCTTTATCGAATTCGAAATCCATTTCGAATTCAAAATCTATTTCGATATCGAATTCCATATCGAATTCGAAATCCATTTCGAATTCAAAATCTATTTCGATATCGAAATCTTTATCGAATTCGAAATCCATTTCGATATCGAAATCTTTATCGAATTCGAAATCCATTTCGAATATCAAAATCTATTTCGATATTCGAATTCCATTTCGAATTCGAAATCTATTTCGATATCGAAATCTTTATCGAATTCGAAATCCATTTCGAATTCGAAATCCATTTTGATATCGAAATCCATATCGAATTCGAAATCCATTTCGAATTCAAAATCTATTTCGATATCGAATTCTTTATCGAATTCGAAATCCATTTTGAATTCAAAATCTATTTCGATATCGAATTCCATATCGAATTCGAAATCTATTTTCGATATCGAATTTTTTATCGATTTCGAAATTCAAAATCTATTTCGATATCGAAATCCATATCGAATTCGAAATCCATTTCGAATTCAAAATCTATTTCGATATCGAATTCTTTATCGAATTCGAAATCCATTTGGAATTCGAAATCTATTTCGATATCGAATTCTTTATCGAATTCGAAATCCATTTTGATATCGAAATCCATATCGAATTCGAAATCCATTTCGAATTCGAAATCTATTTCGATATCCATTTCGAATTCAAAATCTATTTCGATATCGAATTCTTTATCGAATTCGAAATCCATTTCGAATTCAAAATCTATTTCGATATCGAATTCTTTATCGAATTCGAAATCCATTTTGATATCGAAATCCATATCGAATTCGAAATCCATTTCGAATTCAAAATCTATTTCGATATCGAATTCTTTATCGAATTCGAAATCCATTTCGAATTCAAAATCTATTTCGATATCGAAATCCTTTATCGAATTCGAAATCCATTTCGAATTCGAAATCTATTTCGATTTCGAAATCCATTTCGAATTCGAAATCCATTTCGAATTCGAAATCTATTTCGATATCGAAATCCATTATCGAATTCGAAATCCATTTCGAATTCAAAATCTATTTCGATATCGAAATTCTTTATCGAATTCGAAATCCATTTTGATATCGAAATCCATATCGAATTCGAAATCCATTTCGAATTCAAAATCTATTTCGATATCGAATTCTTTATCGAATTCGAAATCCATTTCGAATTCAAAATCTATTTCGATATCGAATTCTTTATCGAATTCGAAATCCATTTCGAATTCAAAATCTATTTCGATATCGAATTGTTTATCGAATTCGAAATCCATTTTGATATCGAAATCCATTATCGAATTCGAAATCCATTTCGAATTCAAAATCTATTTCGATATCGAATTCTTTATCGAATTCGAAATCCATTTCGATATCGAAATCTTTATCGAATTCGAAATCCATTTCGAATTCAAAATCTATTTCGATATCGAATTCTTTATCGAATTCGAAATCCATTTTGATATCGAAATCCATATCGAATTCGAAATCCATTTCGAATTCTTTATTTCGAATTCGAAATCCTTATTTCGATATCGAAATCCATATCGAATTCGAAATCCATTTCGAATTCAAAATCTATTTCGATATCGAATTGTTTATCGAATTCGAAATCCATTTTGATATCGAAATCCATATCGAATTCGAAATCCATTTCGAATTCAAAATCTATTTCGATATCGAAATTTTCGATTCAAATTATTTCGAATTCGAAATCCATTTCGAATTCAAAATCTATTTCGATATCGAAATCCTTTATCGAATTCGAAATCCATTTCGAATTCAAAATCCTTTTCGATATCGAATTCTTTATCGAATTCGAAATCCATGTTGACAGCGAAATCCATATCGAATTCGAAATCCATTTCGAATTCAAAATCTATTTCGATATCGAAATTCTTTATCGAATTCGAAATCCATTTCGAATTCAAAATCTATTTCGATATCGAAATTCTTTATCGAATTCGAAATCCATTTTCGATATCGAAATCCATATCGAATTCGAAATCCATTTCGAATTCAAAATCTATTTCGATATCGAATTCTTTATCGAATTCGAAATCCATTTTGGAATTCAAAATCTATTTCGATATCGAATATCGAAATCCATATCGAATTCGAAATCCATTTCGAATTCAAAATCTATTTCGATATCGAAATCCATTTCGAATTCGAAATCCATTTCGAATTCAAAATCTATTTCGATATCGAATCCTTTATCGAATTCGAAATCCATTTCGAATTCGAAATCTATTTCGATATCGAATTGTTTATCGAATTCGAAATCCATTTTGATATCGAAATCCATATCGAATTCGAAATCCATTTCGAATTCAAAATCTATTTCGATATCGAATTCTTTATCGAATTCGAAATCCATTTCGAATTCAAAATCTATTTCGATATCGAAATCCATATCGAATTCGAAATCCATTTCGAATTCAAAATCTATTTCGATATCGAAATCCATTTATCGAATTCGAAATCCATTTCGAATTCAAAATCTATTTCGATATCGAATTCTTTATCGAATTCGAAATCCATTTCGATATCGAATTCCATATCGAATTCGAAATCCATTTCGAATTCAAAATCTATTTCGATATCGAATTCTTTATCGAATTCGAAATCCATTTTGATATCGAAATCCATATCGAATTCGAAATCCATTTCGAATTCAAAATCTATTTCGATATCGAATTCTTTATCGAATTCGAAATCCATTTGGAATTCAAAATCTATTTCGATATCGAATTCTTTATCGAATTCGAAATCCATTTCGAATTCAAAATCTATTTCGATATCGAATTCTTTATCGAATTCGAAATCCATTTGGAATTCAAAATCTATTTCGATATCGAATTCTTTATCGAATACGAAATCCATTTCGAATTCAAAATCTATTTCGATATCGAATTCTTTATCGAATTCGATATCCATTTTGATATCGAAATCCATTTCGAATTCGATATCCATTTCGAATTCGAAATCTATTTCGATATCGAATTCGTCCTTATCGAATTCGAAATCCATTTCGAATTCAAAATCTATTTCGATATCGAAATCCATTTCGAATTCGAAATCCATTTCGATATCGAATTCAAAATCTATTTCGATATCGAAATCCATAATCGAATTCGAAATCCATTTCGAATTCGAAATCTATTTCGAATTCGAAATTCAAATCTATTTCGAATTCGAAATCCATTTCGAATTCAAAATCTATTTCGATATCGAAATCCATTATCGAATTCGAAATCTATTTCGATATCGAAATCCATATCGAATTCGAAATCCATTTCGAATTCAAAATCTATTTCGATATCGAATTCTTTATCGAATTCGAAATCCATTTCGATATCGAAATCCATTTCGAATTCGAAATCCATTTCGAATTCAAAATCTATTTCGATATCGAATTCTTTATCGAATTCGAAATCCATTTCGAATTCAAAATCTATTTCGATATCGAATTCTTTATCGAATTCGAAATCCATTTTGATATCGAAATCCATTTCGATATCGAATTCGAAATCCATTTCGAATTCAAAATCTATTTCGATATCGAATTCTTTATCGAATTCGAAATCCATTTCGAATTCAAAATCTATTTCGATATCGAATTCTTTATCGAATTCGAAATCCATTTCGAATTCAAAATCTATTTCGATATCGAAATATTTCGAATTCGAAATCCATTTCGAATTCGAAATCTATTTCGATATCGAAATTCTTTATCGAATTCGAAATCCATTTCGAATTCAAAATCTATTTCGATATCGAATTCTTTATCGAATTCGAAATCCATTTTGATATCGAAATCCATATCGAATTCGAAATCCATTTCGAATTCAAAATCCATTTCGAATTCAAAATCTATTTCGATATCGAAATTCCATTTCGAATTCGAAATCCATTTCGAAATCGAAAATCTTATTTCGATATCGAATTGTTTATCGAATTCGAAATCCATTTTCGAATTCGAAATCTATTTCGATATCGAAATCCATTATCGAATTCGAAATCCATTTCGATATCGAAATCCATATCGAATTCGAAATCCATTATCGAATTCAAAATCTATTTCGATATCGAATTTTTTATCGAATTCATAATCCATTTCGAATTCAAAATCTATTTCGATATCGAATTCTTTATCGAATTCGAAATCCATTTTGATATCGAAATCCATATCGAATTCGAAATCCATTTCGAATTCAAAATCTATTTCGATATCGAATTCTTTATCGAATTCGAAATCCATTTCGAATTCAAAATCTATTTCGATATCGAATTCTTTATCGAATTCGAAATCCATTTCGAATTCAAAATCTATTTCGATATCGAATTCTTTATCGAATTCGAAATCCATTTTGATATCGAAATCCATATCGAATTCGAAATCCATTTCGAATTCAAAATCTATTTCGATATCGAATTCTTTATCGAATTCGAAATCCATTTCGAATTCAAAATCTATTTCGATATCGAATTCTTTATCGAATTCGAAATCCATTTTGAATTCGAAATCCATTTCGATATCGAAATCCATTTCGAATTCGAAATCCATTTCGATATCGAAATTCTTTATCGAATTCGAATCCTTTCGATTCAAAATCTATTTCGATATCGAATTCTTTATCGAATTCGAAATCCATTTCGAATTCAAAATCTATTTCGATATCGAATCCTTTATCGAATTCGAAATCCATTTCGAATTCAAAATCTATTTCGATATCGAATTCTTTATCGAATTCGAAATCCATTTTGATATCGAAATCTATATCGAATTCGAAATCCATTTCGAATTCAAAATCTAATTCGGTATCGAATTCTTTATCGAATTCGAAATCCATTTCGAATTCAAAATCTATTTCGATATCGAATTCTTTATCGAATTCGAAATCCATTTCGATATCAAAATCTATTTCGATATCGAAATCTATTTCGATATCGAATTCTATTATCGAATTCGAAATCCATTTCGAATTCGAAATCCATTTCGAATTCGAAATCCATTTCGAATTCAAAATCTATTTCGATATCGAAATCCATTTTATCGAATTCGAAATCCATTTCGAATTCAAAATCTATTTCGATATCGAATTCTTTATCGAATTCGAAATCCATTTCGAATTCAAAATCTATTTCGATATCGAAATTTTTTATCGAATTCGAAATCCATTTTGATATCGAAATCCATATCGAATTCGAAATCCATTTCGAAATCATTCGAAATCTATTTCGATATCGAATTCTTTTTATCGAATTCGAAATCCATTTCGAATTCGAAATCTATTTCGATATCGAAATCCATATCGAATTCGAAATCCATTTCGAATTCAAAATCTATTTCGATATCGAATTCTTTATCGAATTCGAAATCCATTTCGAATTCAAAATCTATTTCGATATCGAATTCTTTATCGAATTCGAAATCCATTTCGAATTCAAAATCTATTTCGATATCGAATTTTCGAATTCGAAATCCATTTCGAATTCAAAATCTATTTCGATATCGAATTCTTTATCGAATTCGAAATCCATTTCGAATTCAAAATCTATTTCGATATCGAATTCTTTATCGAATTCGAAATCCATTTCGAAATCGAAATCTATTTCGATATCGAATTCTTTATCGAATTCGAAATCCATTTCGATATTCGAAATCTATATTTCGAAATCCATTTCGAATTCAAAATCTATTTCGATATCGAATTCTTTATCGAATTCGAAATCTATTTCGATATCGAAATCCATATCGAATTCGAAATCCATTTCGAATTCAAAATCTATTTCGATATCGAAATCTTTATCGAATTCGAAATCCATTTCGAATTCGAAATCTATTTCGATATCGAAATCCATATCGAAATCGAAATCCATTTCGAATTCGAAATCTATTTCGATATCGAAATCTTTATCGAATTCGAAATCCATTTCGAATTCAAAATCTATTTCGATATCGAAATCCATATCGAATTCGAAATCCATTTCGAATTATCGAAATCTATTTCGATATCGAAATCCATTTCGAATTCAAAATCTATTTCGATATCGAAATCTTTATCGAATTCGAAATCCATTTCGATATCGAAATCCATATCGAATTCGAAATCCATTTCGAATTCAAAATCTATTTCGATATCGAATTCTTTATCGAATTCGAAATCCATTTCGAATTCAAAATCTATTTCGATATCGAATTGTTTATCGAATTCGAAATCCATTTTCGATATCGAAATCCATATCGAATTCGAAATCCATTTCGAATTCAAAATCTATTTCGATATCGAATTCTTTATCGAATTCGAAATCCATTTCGATATCGAAATCCATTTAAATCGATTTCGATATCCATTTTTATCGAATTCGAAATCTATTTCGATATCGAATTCTTTATCGAATTCGAAATCCATTTCGATAATATCTTTATCGAATTCGAAATCCATTTCGATATCGAAATCCATTTCGATATCGAAATCCTTATCGAATTCGAAATCTATTTCGATATCGAATTCTTTTATCGAATTCGAAATCCATTTCGAATTCAAAATCTATTTCGATATCGAATTCTTTATCGAATTCGAAATCCATTTCGAATTCAAAATCTATTTCGATATCGAAATCCATTTCGAATTCGAAATCCATTTCGATATCGAAATCCATATCGAATTCGAAATCCATTTCGAATTCAAAATCTATTTCGATATCGAATTCTTTATCGAATTCGAAATCCATTTTGATATCGAAATCCATTTCGAATTCGAAATCCATATCGAATTCGAAATCTATTTCGATATCGAATTCTTTATCGAATTCGAAATCCATTTCGAATTCAAAATCTATTTCGATATCGAAATCCATATCGAATTCGAAATCCATTTCGAATTCAAAATCTATTTCGATATCGAATTCTTTATCGAATTCGAAATCCATTTCGATATCGAAATCCATATCGAATTCGAAATCCATTTCGAATTCAAAATCTATTTCGATATCGAATTCTTTATCGAATTCGAAATCCATTTCGAATTCAAAATCTATTTCGATATCGAATTTTTATCGAATTCGAAATCCATTTCGATATCGAAATCCATATCGATATCGAAATCCATTTCGAATTCGAAATCCATTTCGATATCGAAATCCATATCGAATTCGATATCGAATTCAAAATCTATTTCGAAATCGATTTCGATATTCATATCATTTCGAATTCAAAATCTATTTCGATATCGAATTCTTTATCGAATTCGAAATCCATTTTGATATCGAAATCCATTTCGAATTCGAAATCCATTTCGAATTCAAAATCCATTTCGATATCGAAATCTATTATCGATTTCGAAATCCATTTCGAATTCGAAATCCATTTCGAATATCGAAATCTATTTCGAATTCGAAATTTGTTCAAAATCTATTTCGATATCGAATTCTTTCGAATTCGAAATCCATTTCGAATTCGAAATCCATTTCGAATTCAAAATCTATTTCGATATCGAATTCTTTATCGAATTCGAAATCCATTTCGAATTCAAAATCTATTTCGATATCGAAATCCATATCGAATTCGAAATCCATTTCGAATTCGAAATCTATTTCGATATTCGAAATCCATTTCGATATCGAATTCTTCATTTCGAATTCGAAATCCATTTCGATATCGAAATCCATATCGAATTCGAAATCCATTTCGAATTCAAAATCTATTTCGATATCGAATTCTTTATCGAATTCGAAATCCATTTGATATCGAAATCCATTTCGAATTCGAAATCCATTTCGAATTCAAAATCTATTTTCGATATCGAATTCTTTATCGAATTCGAAATCATTTCGATTTCGAATTCTTTAAATTCAAATATTTCGATATCGAAATCCATAATCGAATTCGAAATCCATTTCGAATTCAAAATCTATTTCGATATCGAAATCCTTATCGAATTCAAAATCTATTTCGATATCGAATTCTTTATCGAATTCGAAATCCATTTCGATATCGAAATCCATATCGAATTCGAAATCCATTTCGAATTCAAAATCTATTTCGATATCGAATTCTTTATCGAATTCGAAATCCATTTGGAATTCAAAATCTATTTCGATATCGAAATCCATATCGAATTCGAAATCCATTTCGAATTCAAAATCTATTTCGATATCGAATTCTTTATCGAATTCAAAATCTATTTCGATATCGAATTCTTTATCGAATTCGAAATCCATTTCGAATTCAAAATCTATTTCGATATCGATATCCTTTATCGAATTCGAAATCCATTTCGATATCGAAATCTATTTCGATATCGAAATCCATTATCGAATTCGAAATCCATTTCGAATTCAAAATCTATTTCGATATCCATTTTTATCGAATTCGAAATCCATTTTCGATATCAAAATCCATTTCGAATTCGAAATCCATTATCGAATTCGAAATCCATTTCGAATTCAAAATCTATTTCGATATCGAATTCTTTATCGAATTCGAAATCCATTTCGAATTCAAAATCTATTTCGATATCGAATTCTTTATCGAATTCGAAATCCATTTTGATATCGAAATCCATATCGAATTCGAAATCCATTTCGAATTCAAAATCTATTTCGATATCGAATTCTTTATCGAATTCGAAATCCATTTCGAATTCAAAATCTATTTCGATATCGAATTCTTTATCGAATTCGAAATCCATTTCGAATTCAAAATCTATTTCGATATCGAATTCTTTATCGAATTCGAAATCCATTTCGAATTCAAAATCTATTTCGATATCGAATTTTTATCGAATTCGAAATCCATTTCGATATCGAAATCCATTATCGAATTCGAAATCCATTTCGAATTCAAAATCTATTTCGATATCGAATTCTTTATCGAATTCGAAATCCATTTTGATATCGAAATCCATATCGAATTCGAAATCCATTTCGAATTCAAAATCTATTTCGATATCGAATTTCTTTATCGAATTCGAAATCCATTTCGAATTCAAAATCTATTTCGATATCGAATTCTTTATCGAATTCGAAATCCATTTCGAATTCAAAATCTATTTCGATATCGAATTCTTTATCGATTTTCGAATTCGAAATCCATTTCGATATCGAAATCCATATCGAATTCGAAATCCATTTCGAATTCAAAATCTATTTCGATATCGAATTGTTTATCGAATTCGAAATCCATTTCGATATTCGAAATCTATTTCGATATCGAATTCTTTATCGAATTCGAAATCCATTTCGATATTCGAAATCTATTTCGATATCGAAATCCATTTATCGAATTCAAAATCCATTTCGATATCGAAATCCATATCGAATTCGAAATCCATTTCGAATTCAAAATCTATTTCGATATCGAAATCCTTTATCGAATTCGAAATCCATTTCGAATTCAAAATCTATTTCGATATCGAATTCTTTATCGAATTCGAAATCCATTTCGATATCGAAATCTATTTCGATATCGAAATCCTTTATCGAATTCGAAATCCATTTCGATATCAATTCCATATCGTTTCGAAATCCATTTCGAATTCAAAATCTATTTCGATATCGAATTCTTTTTATCGAATTCGAAATCCATTTCGAATTCAAAATCTATTTCGATATCGAATTTTTATCGAATTCGAAATCCATTTTGATATCGAAATCTATATCGAATTCGAAATCCATTTCGAATTCAAAATCTATTTCGATATCGAATTCTTTATCGAATTCGAAATCCATTTTCGAATTCAAAATCTATTTCGATATCGAATTCTTTATCGAATTCGAAATCCATTTCGAATTCAAAATCTATTTCGATATCGAATTCGAAATCCATTTCGAATTCAAAATCTATTTCGATATCGAATTCTTTATCGAATTCGAAATCCATTTCGAATATCGAAATCATATCGTTATCGAATTCGAAATCTATTTCTTCGAATTCAAAATCTATTTCGATATCGAATTCTTTATCGAATTCGAAATCCATTTTGATATCCGAAATCCATATCGAATTCGAAATCCATTTCGAATTCAAAATCTATTTCGATATCGAATTCTTTTATCGAATTCGAAATCCATTTTGATATCGAAATCCATATCGAATTCGAAATCCATTTTCGAATTCAAAATCTATTTCGATATCGAATTCTTTATCGAATTCGAAATCCATTTCGAATTCAAAATCTATTTCGTATATCGAATTCTTTATCGAATTCGAAATCCATTTCGAATTCAAAATCTATTTCGATATCGAATTCTTTATCGAATTCGAAATCCATTTTGATATCGAAATCCATATCGAATTCGAAATCCATTTCGAATTCAAAATCTATTTCGATATCGAATTCTTTATTCGAATTCGAAATCCATTTTGATATCGAAATCCATATCGAATTCGAAATCCATTTCGAATTCAAAATCTATTTCGATATCGAATTCTTTATCGAATTCGAAATCCATTTCGAATTCAAAATCTATTTCGATATCGAATTTTTTATCGAATTCGAAATCCATTTCGATATCGAAATCCATATCGAATTCGAAATCCATTTCGAATTCAAAATCTATTTCGATATCGAATTCTTTATCGAATTCGAAATCCATTTCGAATTCAAAATCGAATTCGAAATCCATTTCGATATCGATATCGAAATCTTTATCGAATTCGAAATCCATTTCGAATTCAAAATCTATTTCGAAATCCTTTATCGAATTCGAAATCCATTTCGAATTCAAAATCTATTTCGATATCGAATTTTTTATCGAATTCGAAATCCATTTCGATATCGAAATCCATTTCGAATTCGAAATCCATTATCGAATTCGAAAATCTATTTCGATATCGAATTGTTTATCGAATATTTCGATATCGA
>JAEIGH010000331.1:0-72263 GCA_018903575.1 Drosophila saltans
ATCGAATCCATTTCGAATTCGAAATCCATTTCGATATCGAAATATCCATTTCGAATTCGAATTTCGATTTCGAAATCCATATAGCATCCATATCGATATCGAAATCCCATTTCGATTTCGAAATCCATTTCATAAAGAAATCTATTTCGATATCGAATTCCATATAAATTTCGAAATCCATTTCGAATTCGAAGTCCATTTCGATATCAAAATCCATTTCGATATCGAAATCCATTTCTGAATTCGAAATCCATTTCGATATCGAAATCCATTTCGAATTCGAAATCCCATTTCGAATTCGAAATCCATTTCGATATCGAAATCCCATTTCATGATTCGAAATCCCATATCAATTTCGAAATCCATTTCAAATTCGAAATCCATTTCGATATCGAAATCCATATCGATATCGAATTCCATATAAATTTCGAAATCCATTTCGAATTCGAAATCCATTTCGATTTCGAAATCCATAAAGAAATCCATTTCGATATCGAATTCCATATCAATTTCGAAATCCATTTCGATATCGAAATCCATTTCGATATCGAAATCCATTTCGATTTCGAAAATCATATCGAAATCCATATCGAATTCGAAATCCATTTCGATATCGAAATCCATTTCGATTTCGAAATCCATAACGAAATCCATTTCGATATCGAATTCCATATCAAATTTCGAAATCCATTTCGATATCGAAATCCATTTCGATATCGAAATCCATTTCGATATCGAAATCCATTTCATTCGATATCGAAATCCATTTCGAATTCGAAATCCATTTCGATATCGAAATCCATTTCGATATCGAAATCCATATCAATTTCGAAATCCATTTCGAATTCGAAATCCATTTCGAATATCGAAATCCATATCGATATCGAATTCCATATAAATTTATTCGATTTCGAATTCGAAATCCCATTTCGATATCGAAATCCATTTAAATTTCGAAATCCATTTCGATTTCGAAATCCATTTCGATATCGAAATCCCATTTCGATTTCGAAATCCATTTCGATATCGAAATCCCATTTCGATTTCGAAATCCATTTCGATATCGAATTCCATATCAATTTCGAAATCCATTTCGAATTCGAAATCCATTTCGATATCGAAATCGAAATCCATTTCGATATCGAAATCCCATTTCATAAAGAAATCCATTTCGATATCGAATTCCATATAAATTTCGAAATCCATTTCGAATTCGAAATCCATTTCGAATTCGAAATCCATTTCGATATCGAAATCCATTTCGATATCGATTATCCATTTCGATATCGAAATCCATTTCGATATCGAAATCCATTTCGATTTCGAAATCCCATATTCGAAATCCATTTCGATATCGAAATCCATATCGATATTCGAAATCCATTTCGATTTCGAAATCCATTTCGAATTCGAAATCCATATCGAATTCGAAATCCATTTCGATATCGAAATCCATTTCGATTTCGAAATCCCATAAAGAAATCCATTTCGATATTCGAATTCCATATAAATTTCGAAATCCATTTCGAATTCGAAATCCATTTCGATATCGAAATCCATTTCGACATCGAAATCCATTTCGATATCGAAATCCATTTCGACATCGAAATCCATTTCGACATCGAAATCCATTTCGATATCGAAATCCATTTCGAATTCGAAATCCATTTCGATATCGAAATCCATTTCGACATCGAAATCCATTTCAATATCGAAATCCATATCGAATTCGAAATCCATAAAGAAATCCATTTCGATATCGAATTCCATATAAATTTCGAAATCCATTTCGAATTCAAAGTCCATTTCGATATCGAAATCCATATCGAAATTCGAAATCATTCGAAATCCATTTCGATATCGAAATCCATTTCGATTTCGATATCCATAAAGAAATCCATTTCGATATCGAATTCCATATCAATTTCGAAATCCATTTCGATATCGAAATCCATTTCGATATCGAAATCCATTTCGATATCGAAATCCATTTCGATATCGAAATCCATTTCGATTTCGAAATCCATAAAGAAATCCATTTCGATATCGAATTCCATATCAATTTAAAAAGTGGATTTCGATATCGAAATCCATATCGATTTCGAAATCCATTTCGATATCGAAATCCATTTCGATATCGAAATCCATTTCTATTTCATATAGAAATCCATTTCGATATCGAATTCCATATAAATTTCGAAGTCCATTTCGATATCGAAATCCATTTCGAATATCGAAATCCATTTCGATATCGAAATCCATTTCGATATCGAAATCCATTTCGATTTCGAAATCCATTTCGATTTCGAAATCCATATCGAAATCCATTTCGATATCGAATTCCATATCAATTTCGAAATCCATTTCGAATTCGAAATCCATTTCGATATCGAAATCCATATTTCGATATCGAAATCCATATCGAATTCGAAATCCATTTCGATATCGAAATCCATTTCGATATCGAAATCCATTTCGACATCGAAATCCTTTCGATATCGAAATCCATTTCGATATCGAAATCCATTTCGATATCGAAATCCATTTCGATATCGAAATCCATTTCGATTTTCGAAATCAAATCGATTTCGAATTCCATTTCGATATCGAAATCCATTTCGAATTCGAAATCCATTTCGATATCGAATTCCATATGAATTTCAAAATCCATTTTGAATTTCGAAATCCATATCGAATTCGAAATCCATTTAGATATCGAAATCCATTTCGAAATCGAAATCCATTTCGATTTCGAAATCCATTTCGATATCGAAATCCATATCGAATTCGAAATCCATTTCGATATCGAAATCCATTTCGATTTCGAAATCCATTTCGAAATCCATTTCGATTTCGAATTCGAAATCCATTTGGATATCGAAATATCGAATTCGAAATCCATTTCGATATCAAAATCCATTTCGATATCGAAATCCATTTCGATATCGAAATCCATTTCGATATCGAAATCCATTTCGAATTCGAAATCCATTTCGATATCGAAATCCATTTCGATATCGAAATCCATTTCGAATTCGAAATCCATTTCGAATTCGAAATCCATTTCGAATTCGAAATCCATTTCGATATCGAAATCCATTTCGATTTCGAAATCCATATCGAAATCCATATCGATATCGAATTCCATATAAATTTCGAAATCCATTTCGAATTCGAAATCCATTTCGATATCGAAATCCATTTCGATATCGAAGTCCATTTCGATTTCGAAAATCATATAGAAATCCACATCTAATTCGAGATCCATTTCGATATCGAAATCCATTTCGATTTCGAAATCCATAAAGAAATCTATTTCGATATCGAATTCCATATAAATTTAGAAATCCATTTCGAATTCGAAGTCCATTTCGATATCAAAATCCATTTCGATATCGAAATCCATTTCGAATTCGAATTCCATTTCGATATCGAAATCCATTTCGAATTCGAAATCCATTTCGAATTCGAAATCCATTTCGATATCGAAATCCATTTCGATTTCGAAATCCATATCAATTTCGAAATCCATTTCAAATTCGAAATCCATTTCGATATCGAAATCCATATCGATATCGAATTCCATATAAATTTCGAAATCCATTTCGAATTCGAAATCCATTTCGATTTCGAAATCCATAAAGAAATCTATTTCGATATCGAATTCCATATAAATTTCGAAATCCATTTCGATATCGAAATCCATTTCGATATCGAAGTCCATTTCGATTTCGAAAATCATATAGAAATCCATATCGAATTCGAGATCCATTTCGATATCGAAATCCATTTCGATTTCGAAATCCATAAAGAAATCTATTTCGATATCGAATTCCATATAAATTTCGATTCGAAATCCATTTCGAATTTCGAAGTCCATTTCGATATCGAAATCCATTTCAATTTCGAAATCCATTTCGAATTCGAAATCCATTTTCGATTTCGAAAATCATATCAATTTAAATCCATTTCAAATTCGAAATCCATTTCCATATCGAAATCCATATCGATATCGAATTCCATATAAATTTCGAAATCCATTTCGAATTCGAAATCCATTTCGATTTCGAAATCCATAAAGAAATCTATTTCGATATCGAATTCCATATAAATTTCGAAATCCATTTCGATTTCGAAATCCATTTCGATATCGAAATCCATTTCGATTTCGAAATCCATTTCGATATCGAAATCCATTTCGATTTCGAAATACATTTCGATATCGAATTCCATATCAATTTCAAAATCCATTTCGAATTCGAAATCCATATCGATATCGATATCCATATCGATATCGAAATCCATATCGAATTCGAAATCCACTTCGATATCGAAATCCATTTCGATCCATAAAGAAATCCATTTCGATATCGAATTCCATATAAATTTCGAAATCCATTTCGAATTCGAAATCCATTTCGAATTCGAAATCCATTTCGATATCGAAATCCATATCGGATTCGATATGGATTTCGATATCAAAATCCATTTCGATATCGAAATCCATTTCGATTTCGAAATCCATATCGAAATCCATTTCGATATCGAATTCCATATCAATTTCGAAATCCATTTCGAATTCGAAATCCATATCGAATTCGAAATCCATTTCGATATCGAAATCCATTTCGATTTCGAAATCCATAAAGAAATCCATTTGGATATCTAATTCCATATAAATTTCGAAATCCATTTCGAATTCGAAATCCATTTCGATATCGAAATCCATTTTGACATCGAAATCCATTTCGATATCGAAATCCATTTCGAATTCGAAATCCATTTCGATATCGAAATCCATTTCGACATCGAAATCCATTTCGAATTCGAAATCCATTTCGATATCGAAATCCATTTCGACATCGAAATCCATTTCAATATCAAAATCCATATCGATTTCGAAATCCATAAAGAAATCCATTTCGATATCGAATTCCATATAAATTTCGAAATCCATTTCGAATTCAAAGTCCATTTCGATATCGAAATCCATATCGAATTCGAAATCCATTTCGATATCGAAATCCATTTCGATTTCGAAATCCATAAAGAAATCCATTTCGATATCAAATTCCATATAAATTTCGAAATCCATTTCGATATCGAAATCCATTTCGACATCGAAATCCATTTCGACATCGAAATCCATTTCGATATCGAAATCCATTTCGATTTCGAAATCCATAAAGAAATCCATTTCGATATCGAATTCCATATAAATTTCGAAGTGGATTTCGATATCGAAATCCATATCGAATTCGAAATGGATTTCGATATCAAAATCCATTTCGATATCGAAATCCATTTCTATTTCGAAATCCATATAGAAATCCATTTCGATATCGAATTCCATATAAATTTCGAAGTGGATTTCGATATCGAAATCCATATCGAATTCGAAATGGATTTCGATATCAAAATCCATTTCGATATCGAAATCCATTTCGATTTCGAGATCCATTTCGATTTCGAAATCCATATCGAAATACATTTCGATATCGAATCCCATATCAATTTCGAAATCCATTTCGAATTCGAAGTCCATTTCGATATCGAAATCCATATCGAATTCGATATCGAAATCCATATCGAATTCGAAATCCATTTCGATATCGAAATCCATTTCGATATCGAAATCCATTTCGACATCGAAATCCCTTTCGATATCGAAATCCATTTCGAATTCGAAATCGATTTCGATATCGAAATGGACTTCGAATTCGAAATGGATTTCGATATGGATTTCGAAATCGAGATGGATTTCGAATTCGAAATGGATTTCGATATCGAAATGGATTTCGAATTCGAAATACATTTCGATATCGAATTCCATATGAATTTCAAAATCCATTTTGAATTCGAAATCCATATCGAATTCGAAATCCATTTAGATTTCGAAATCCATTTCGAAATCGAAATCCATTTCGATTTCAAATCCATTTCGGTATCGAAATCCATATCGAATTCGAAATCCATTTCGATATCGAAATCCATTTCGATTTCAAAATCCATAAAGAAATCCATTTCGATATCGAATTCCATATAAATTTCGAAATCCATTTCGAATTCGAAGTCCGTTTGGATATCGAAATCCATATCGAATTCGAAATGGATTTCGATATCAAAATCCATTTCGATATCGAAATCCATTTCGAATTCGAAATCCATTTCGATATCGAAATTCATTTCGAATTCGAAGTCCATTTCGATATCGAAATCCATTTCGAATTCGAAATCCATTTCGAATTCGAAATCCATTTCGAATTCGAAATCCATTTCGAATTCGAAATCCATTTCGATATCGAAATCCATTTCGATTTCGAAATCCATATCGAAATCCATATCGATATCGAATTCCATATAAATTTCGAAATCCATTTCGAATTCGAAATCCATTTCGATATCGAAATCCATTTCGATATCGAAGTCCATTTCGATTTCGAAAATCATATAGAAATCCACATCTAATTCGAGATCCATTTCGATATCGAAATCCATTTCGATTTCGAAATCCATAAAGAAATCTATTTCGATATCGAATTCCATATAAATTTAGAAATCCATTTCGAATTCGAAGTCCATTTCGATATCAAAATCCATTTCGATATCGAAATCCATTTCGAATTCGAATTCCATTTCGATATCGAAATCCATTTCGAATTCGAAATCCATTTCGATATCGAAATCCATTTCGATTTCGAAATCCATATCAATTTCGAAATCCATTTCAAATTCGAAATCCATTTCGATATCGAAATCCATATCGATATCGAATTCCATATAAATTTCGAAATCCATTTCGAATTCGAAATCCATTTCGATTTCGAAATCCATAAAGAAATCTATTTCGATATCGAATTCCATATAAATTTCGAAATCCATTTCGATATCGAAATCCATTTCGATATCGAAGTCCATTTCGATTTCGAAAATCATATAGAAATCCATATCGAATTCGAGATCCATTTCGATATCGAAATCCATTTCGATTTCGAAATCCATAAAGAAATCTATTTCGATATCGAATTCCATATAAATTTCGAAATCCATTTCGAATTCGAAGTCCATTTCGATATCGAATTCCATATCAATTTCGAAATCCATTTCAAATTCGAAGTCCATTTCGATTTCGAAAATCATATCAAAATCCATTTCGATATCGAAATCCATTTCGAATTCGAAATCCATTTCGATATCGAAATCCATTTCGATATCGAAATCCATTTCGATTTCGAAATCCATTTCGATATCGAAATCCATTTCGATTTCGAAATACATTTCGATATCGAATTCCATATCAATTTCAAAATCCATTTCGAATTCGAAATCCATATCGATATCGATATCCATATCGATATCGAAATCCATATCGAATTCGAAGTCCACTTCGATATCGAAATCCATTTCGATCCATAAAGAAATCCATTTCGATATCGAATTCCATATAAATTTCGAAATCCATTTCGAATTCGAAATCCATTTCGAATTCGAAATCCATTTCGATATCGAAATCCATATCGGATTCGATATGGATTTCGATATCAAAATCCATTTCGATATCGAAATCCATTTCGATTTCGAAATCCATATCGAAATCCATTTCGATATCGAATTCCATATCAATTTCGAAATCCATTTCGAATTCGAAATCCATATCGAATTCGAAATCCATTTCGATATCGAAATCCATTTCGATTTCGAAATCCATAAAGAAATCCATTTGGATATCTAATTCCATATAAATTTCGAAATCCATTTCGAATTCGAAATCCATTTCGATATCGAAATCCATTTTGACATCGAAATCCATTTCGATATCGAAATCCATTTCGAATTCGAAATCCATTTCGATATCGAAATCCATTTCGACATCGAAATCCATTTCGAATTCGAAATCCATTTCGATATCGAAATCCATTTCGACATCGAAATCCATTTCAATATCAAAATCCATATCGAATTCGAAATCCATAAAGAAATCCATTTCGATATCGAATTCCATATAAATTTCGAAATCCATTTCGAATTCAAAGTCCATTTCGATATCGAAATCCATATCGAATTCGAAATCCATTTCGATATCGAAATCCATTTCGATTTCGAAATCCATAAAGAAATCCATTTCGATATCAAATTCCATATAAATTTCGAAATCCATTTCGATATCGAAATCCATTTCGACATCGAAATCCATTTCGACATCGAAATCCATTTCGATATCGAAATCCATTTCGATTTCGAAATCCATAAAGAAATCCATTTCGATATCGAATTCCATATAAATTTCGAAGTGGATTTCGATATCGAAATCCATATCGAATTCGAAATGGATTTCGATATCAAAATCCATTTCGATATCGAAATCCATTTCTATTTCGAAATCCATATAGAAATCCATTTCGATATCGAATTCCATATAAATTTCGAAGTGGATTTCGATATCGAAATCCATATCGAATTCGAAATGGATTTCGATATCAAAATCCATTTCGATATCGAAATCCATTTCGATTTCGAAATCCATATCGAAAAACATTTCGATATCGAATTCCATATCAATTTCGAAATCCATTTCGATATCGAAATCCATTTTGATATCGAAATCCATTTCGATTTCGAAATCCATTTCGATTTCGAAATCCATTTCGATTTCGAAATCCATATCGAAATACATTTCGATATCGAATTCCATATCAATTTCGAAATCCATTTCGATATCGAAATCCATATCGAATTCGATATCGAAATCCATATCGAATTCGAAATCCATTTCGATATCGAAATCCATTTCGATATCGAAATCCATTTCGACATCGAAATCCCTTTCGATATCGAAATCCATTTCGAATTCGAAATCGATTTCGATATCGAAATGGACTTCGAATTCGAAATGGATTTCGATATGGATTTCGAAATCGAAATGGATTTCGAATTCGAAATGGATTTCGATATCGAAATGGATTTCGAATTCGAAATACATTTCGATATCGAATTCCATATAAATTTCAAAATCCATATCGATATCGAAATCCATATCGATATCGAAATCCATTTCGATATCGAAATCCATTTCGAATTCGAAATCCATTTCGATATCGAAATCCATTTCGAATTCGAAATCCATTTCGATTTCGAAATCCATATCGAAATCCATGTCGATATCGAATTCCATATCAATTTCGAAATCCATTTCAAATTCGAAAACCATTTCGATATCGAAATCCATATCGATATCGAATTCCATATAAATTTCGAAATCCATTTCGAATTCGAAATCCATTTCGATATCGAAATCCATTTCGATATCGAAGTCCATTTCGATTTCGAAAATCATATAGAAATCCATATCGAATTCGAAATCCATTTCAATATCGAAATCGATATCGAATTCGAAATGGATTTCGATATCAAAATCCATTTCGATATCGAAATCCATTTCGAATTCGAAATCCATTTCGATATCGAAATCCATTTCGATATCGAAATCCATTTCGATTTCGAAATCCATATCGAAAAACATTTCGATATCGAATTCCATATCAATTTCGAAATCCATTTCGATATCGAAATCCATTTTGATATCGAAATCCATTTCGATTTCGAAATCCATTTCGATTTCGAAATCCATTTCGATTTCGAAATCCATATCGAAATACATTTCGATATCGAATTCCATATCAATTTCGAAATCCATTTCGATATCGAAATCCATTTCGATATCGAAATCCATTTCGATTTCGAAATCCTTATCGATATCGAAATCTATTTCAATATCGGAATCTATTTCGATTTCAAAATCCTTATCGATTTCGAAATCCATTTCGACATCGAATTCCATATCAATTTCGAAATCCATTTCGAATTCGAAATCCATTTTAATATCGAAATCCATATCGAAATCGAAATCCATTTCGAAATCGAAATCCATAAAGAAATCCATTTCGATATCGAATTAAATATAAATTTCGAAAACAATTTCGATTTCGAAATCCTTATCGATATCGAAATCTATTTCAATATCGGAATCTATTTCGATTTCAAAATCCTTATCGATTTCGAAATCCATTTCGACATCGAATTCCATATCAATTTCGAAATCCATTTCGAATTCGAAATCCATTTTAATATCGAAATCCATATCGAAATCGAAATCCATTTCGAAATCGAAATCCATAAAGAAATCCATTTCGATATCGAATTAAATATAAATTTCGAAAACCATTTCGAATTCGAAATCCATTTCGATATCGAAATCGATATCGAATTCGAAATGGATTTCGATATCAAAATCCATTTCGATATCGAAATCCATTTCGAATTCGAAATCCATTTCGATATCGAAATCCATTTCGATATCGAAATCCATTTCGATTTCGAAATCCATTTCGATTTCGAAATCCATATCGAAAAACATTTCGATATCGAATTCCATATCAATTTCGAAATCCATTTCGATATCGAAATCCATTTTGATATCGAAATCCATTTCGATTTCGAAATCCATTTCGATTTCGAAATCCATTTCGATTTCGAAATCCATATCGAAATACATTTCGATATCGAATTCCATATCAATTTCGAAATCCATTTCGATATTGAAATCCATTTCGATATCGAAATCCATTTCGATTTCGAAGTCCTTATCGATATCGAAATCTATTTCAATATCGGAATCTATTTCGATTTCAAAATCCTTATCGATTTCGAAATCCATTTCGACATCGAATTCCATATCAATTTCGAAATCCATTTCAATATCGAAATCCATATCGAAATCGAAATCCATTTCGAAATCGAAATCCATAAAGAAATCCATTTCGATATCGAATTCCATATAAATTTCGAAATCCATTTCGAATTCGAAATCCATTTCGATATCGAAATCGATATCGAATTCGAAATGGATTTCGATATCAAAATCCATTTCGATATTGAAATCCATTTCGATATCGAAATCCATTTCGATTTCGAAGTCCTTATCGATATCGAAATCTATTTCAATATCGGAATCTATTTCGATTTCAAAATCCTTATCGATTTCGAAATCCATTTCGACATCGAATTCCATATCAATTTCGAAATCCATTTCGAATTCGAAATCCATTTCAATATCGAAATCCATATCGAAATCGAAATCCATTTCGAAATCGAAATCCATAAAGAAATCCATTTCGATATCGAATTCCATATAAATTTCGAAATCCATTTCGAATTCGAAATCCATTTCGATATCGAAATCGATATCGAATTCGAAATGGATTTCGATATCAAAATCCATTTCGATATCGAAATCCATATCGATATCGAATTCCATATAAATTTCGAAATCCATTTCGAATTCGAAATCCATTTCGATATCGAAATCCATTTCGATATCGAAGTCCATTTCGATTTCGAAAATCATATAGAAATCCATATCGAATTCGAAATCCATTTCGATATCGAAATCGATATCGAATTCGAAATGGATTTCGATATCAAAAATCCATTTCGATATCGAAATCCATTTCGAATTCGAAATCCATTTCGATATCGAAATCCATTTCCATATAAATTTCGAAATCCATTTCGAATTCGAAATCCATTTCGATATCGAAATCGATATCGAATTCGAAATGGATTTCGATATCAAAATCCATTTCGATATCGAAATCCATTTCGATATCGAAATCCATTTCGATTTCGAAATCCTTATCGATATCGAAATCTATTTCAATATCGGAATCTATTTCGATTTCAAAATCCTTATCGATTTCGAAATCCATTTCGACATCGAATTCCATATCAATTTCGAAATCCATTTCGAATTCGAAATCCATTTCAGTATCGAAATCCATATCGAAATCGAAATCCATTTCGAAATCGAAATCCATAAAGAAATCCATTTCGATATCGAATTCCATATAAATTTCGAAATCCATTTCGAATTCGAAATCCATTTCGATATCGAAATCCATATCGAATTCGAAATGGATTTCGATATCAAAATCCATTTCGATATCGAAATCCATATCGATATCGAATTCCATATAAATTTCGAAATCCATTTCGAATTCGAAATCCATTTCGATATCGAAATCCATTTCGATTTCGAAATCCATTTCGATTTCGAAATCCATTTCGATATCGAAATCCATTTCGATATCGAAATCCATTTCGATATCGAAATCCATTTCGATTTCGAAATCCATTTCGATTTCGAAATCCATATCGAAAAACATTTCGATATCGAATTCCATATCAATTTCGAAATCCATTACGATATCGAAATCCATTTTGATATCGAAATCCATTTCAATTTCGAAATCCATTTCGACTTCGAAATCCATATCGAAATACATTTCGATATCGAATTCCATATCAATTTCGAAATCCATTTCGATATCGAAATCCATTTCGATATCGAAATCCATTTCGATATCGAAATCCATTTCGATATCGAAATCCATTTCGATTTCGAAATCCTTATCGATATCGAAATCTATTTCAATATCGGAATCTATTTCGATTTCAAAATCCTTATCGATTTCGAAATTCATTTCGACATCGAATTCCATATCAATTTCGAAATCCATTTCGAATTCGAATTCCATTTCAATATCGAAATCCATATCGAATTCGAAATCCATTTCGATATCGAAATCCATTTCGATTTCGAAATCCATAAAGAAATCCATTTCGATATCAAATTCCATATAAATTTCGAAATCTATTTCGAATTCGAAATCCATTTCGATATCGAAATCCATTTCGACATCGAAATCCATTTCGATATCGAAATCCATTTTGATATCGAAATCCATTTCGAATTCGAAATCCATTTCGATATCGAAATCCATTTCGATTTCGAAATCCATTTCGATTTCGAAATCCATATCGAAAAACATTTCGATATCGAATTCCATATCAATTTCGAAATCCATTTCGATATCGAAATCCATTTCGATATCGAAATCCATTTTGATATCGAATTCCATTTCGATTTCGAAATCCATTTCGGTATCGAAATCCATACCGAAATCCATTTCGATATCGAATTCCATATCAATTTCGAAATCCATTTTGAATTCGAAATCCATTTCGATTTCGAAATCCATAAAGAAATCCATTTCGATATCGAATTCCATATAAATTTCGAAGTCCATTTCGAATTCGAAGTCCATTTGGATATCGAAATCGATATCGAATTCGAAATGGATTTCGATATCAAAATCCATTTCGATATCGAAAACCATTTCGAATTCGAAATCCATTTCGATATCGAAATCCATTTCCATATAAATTTTGAAATCCATTTCGAATTAGAAATCCATTTCGATATCGAAATCGATATCGAATTCGAAATGGACTTCGATATCAAAATCCATTTCGATATCGAAATCCATTTCGATATCGAAATCCATTTCGATTTCGAAATCCTTATCGATATCGAAATTTATTTCAATATCGGAATCTATTTCGATTTCAAAATCCTTATCGATTTCGAAATCCCATTTCGACATCGAATTCCATATCGATTTCGAAATCCATTTCGAATTTGAAATCCATTTCAATATCGAAATCCATATCGAAATCGAAATCCATTTCGAAATCGAAATCCATAAAGAAATCCATTTCGATATCGAATTCCATATAAATTTCGAAGTCCATTTCGAATTCGAAGTCCATTTGGATATCGAAATCGATATCGAATTCGAAATGGATTTCGATATCAAAATCCATTTCGATATCGAAATCCATATCGATATCGAATTCCATATAAATTTCGAAATCCATTTCGAATTCGAAATCCA
This sequence comes from Drosophila saltans, assembly GCA_018903575.1. Taxonomy (NCBI): domain Eukaryota; kingdom Metazoa; phylum Arthropoda; class Insecta; order Diptera; family Drosophilidae; genus Drosophila; species Drosophila saltans. Next base: position 13,794 of record JAEIGH010000331.1, read on the forward strand.
TTTCGATATCGAAATCCATTTCGATATCGAAGTCCATTTCGATTTCGAAAATCATATAGAAATCCATATCGAATTCGAAATCCATTTCGATATCGAAATCGATATCGAATTCGAAATGGATTTCGATATCAAAATCCATTTCGATATCGAAATCCATTTCGAATTCGATATCGATTTCGATATCGAAATGGATTTCGAATTCGAAATGGATTTCGAAATTTATATGGAATTCGAAATCGAAATGGATTTCATTATGGATTTCGATTTCGAAATGGATTTCGATTTCGATATGGATTTCGATATTGAAATGGATTTCGAATTCGAAATGGATTTCGAAATTGATATGGAATTCGATGTCGAAATGGATTTCGAAATCGATAAGGATTTTGAAATCGAAATAGATTCCGATATTGAAATAGATTTCGATATCGATAAGGATTTCGAAATCGAAATGGATCTCGATATCGAAATGGATTTCGATATCGAAATGGATTTTGATATCGAAATGGATTTTGATATCGAAGTCCATTTCGAATTCGATATCGATTTCGATATCGAAATGGATTTCGAATTCGAAATGGATTTCAAAATTTATATGGAAATGGATTTCGATATCGAAATGGATTTCGAATTCGAAATGGATTTCGATATCGAAATGGATTTTGATATCGAAATCCAATTCGATCGAAATGGATTTTGATATCGAAATCCATTTCGAATTCGATATCGATTTCGATATCCAAATGGACTTCGAATTCGAAATGGACTTCGAAATTTATATGGAATTCGATATCGAAATGGATTTCTTTATGGATTTCGAAATCGAAATGGATTTCGAATTCAAAATGGATTTCGAAATTGATATGGAATTCGATATCGAAATGGATTTCGGTATGGATTTCGATACCGAAATGGATTTCGAAATCGAAATGGAATTCGATATCAAAATGGATTTCGATATCGAAATGGATTTCGATATCGAAATGGATTTCGAAATTGATATGGAATTCGATATCGAAATGTTTTTCGATATGGATTTCGAAATCGAAATGGATTTCGAAATCGAAATGGATTTCGATATCGAAATGGATTTCGATATCGAAATGGATTTCGATATCGAAATGGATTTCGATATCGAAATGGATTTCGATATCGAAATGGATTTCGAATTGGAAATGGATTTCGATATCGAAATGGATTTCGAATTCGAAATGGATTTCGATATCAAAATGGATTTCGATGTCGAAATGGATTTCGATATCGAAATGGATTTCGATGTCGAAATGGATTTCGATATCGAAATGGATTTCGAATTCGAAATAGATTTCGAAATTTATATGGAATTTGATATCGAAATGGATTTCTTTATGGATTTCGAAATCGAAATGGATTTCGATATCGAAATGGATTTCGAATTCGATATGGATTTCGATATTGAAATGGAATTCGAATTCGAAATGGATTTCGAAATTGATATGGAATTCGATGTCGAAATGAATTTCGAAATCGATAAGGATTTTGAAATCGAAATAGATTCCGATATTGAAATAGATTTCGATATCGATAAGGATTTCGAAATCGAAATGGATTTCGATATCGAAATGGATTTCGATATCGAAATGGATTTCGAAATTGATATGGAATTCGATATCGAAATGTATTTCGATATGGATTTCGAAATCGAAATGGATTTCGAAATTGAAATGGATTTCGATATCAAAATGGATTTCGATATCGTAATGGATTTCGAAATTGATATGGAATTCGATATCGAAATGTTTTTCGATATGGATTTCGAAATCGAAATGGATTTCGAAATCGAAATGGATTACGATATCGAAATGGATTTCGATATCGAAATGGATTTCGATATCGAAATGGATTTCGAATTCGAAATGGATTTCGATATCGAAATGGATTTTGATATCGAAATCCATTTCGAATTAGATATCGATTTCGATATCGAAATGGATTTCGAATTCGATATGGATTTCTATATGATTTTCGAAATCGAAATGGACTTCGATATCGAAATGGATTTCGATATCGAAATGGATTTCGAATTCGAAATGGATTTCGAAATTTATATGGAATGGAAATCGATATCGAAATGGATTTCGAATTCGAAATGGATTTCGATATCGAAATGGATTTTGATATCGAAATCCATTTCGAATGCGATATCGATTTCGATATCGAAATGGATTTCGAATTCGATATGGATTTCTATATGATTTTCGAAATCGAAATGGACTTCGATATCGAAATGGATTTCGATATCGAAATGGATTTCGAATTCGAAATGGATTTCGAAATTTATATGGAATTCGATATCGATATGGATTTCGATATCGAAATGGATTTTTGATATCGAAATCCATTTCGAATTCGATATCGATTTCGATATCGAAATGGATTTCGAATTCGAAATGGATTTCGAAATTTATATGGAATTCGATATCGAAATGGATTTCTTTATGGATTTCGATTTCGAAATGGATTTCGATTTCGATATGGATTTCGATATTGAAATGGATTTCGAATTCGAAATGGATTTCGAAATTGATATGGAATTCGATGTCGAAATGGAATTCGAAATCGATAAGGATTTTGAAATCGAAATAGATTCCAATATTGAAATAGATTTCGATATCGATAAGGATTTCGAAATCGAAATGGATTTCGATATCGAAATGGATTTCGAATTCGATATGGATTTCTATATGATTTTCGAAATCGAAATGGACTTCGATATCGAAATGGATTTCGATATCGAAATCCATTTCGATATCGAAATCCATTTCGAATTCGATATCGATTTCGATATCGAAATGGATTTCGAATTCGATATGGATTTCTATATGATTTTCGAAATCGAAATGGACTTCGATATCGAAATGGATTTCGATATCGAAATGGATTTCGAAATTGATATGGAATTCGATATCGAAGTGTATTTCGATATGGATTTCGAAATCGAAATGGATTTCGAAATCGAAATGGATTTCGATATCAAAATGGATTTCGATATCGAAATGGATTTCGAAATTGATATGGAATTCGATATCGAAATGTTTTTCGATATGGATTTCGAAATCGAAATGGATTTCGATATCGAAATGGATTTCGATATCGAAATGGATTTCGAATTCGAAATGGATTTCGATATCGAAATGGATTTTGATATCGAAATCCATTTCGAATTCGATATCGATTTCGATATTGAAATGGATTTCGAATTCGATATGGATTTCTATATGATTTTCGAAATCGAAATGGACTTCGATATCGAAATGGATTTCGATATCGAAATGGATTTCGAATTCGAAATGGATTTCGAAATTTATATGGAATTCGATATCGCTATGGATTGCGATATCGAAATGGATTTCGAATTTGAAATGGATTTCGAAATTAATATGGAATTCGATATCGACATGGATTTCGATATGGATTTCGAAATCGAAATGGATTTCGAATTCGAAATGGATTTCGATATCGAAATGGATTTCGAATTCGAAATGGATTTCGATATCGAAATGGATTTCGATATCGATATGGATTTCGATATCGAAATGGATTTTGAAATTGATATGGAATTCGATATCGAAATGTATTTCAATATGGATTTCGATATCGAAATGGATTTCGAATTCGAAATGGATTTCGAATTCGAAATGGATTTCGAATTCGAAATGGATTTCGATATCGAAATCGATTTCGAATTCGAAATGGATTTCGATATCGAAAGGGATTTCGATGTCGAAATGGATTTCGATATCGAAATGGATTTCGATATCGAAATGGATTTCGAATTCGATATGGATTTCGATATCGAATTCGATATGGATTTCGATATCGAAATGGACTTCGAATTCGAAATGGATTTCGAAATTGATATGGGATTCGATATCGAAATGTATTTCGATATGGATTTCGAAATCGAAATGGATCTCGAAATCGAAATGGATTTCGATATCGAAATGGATTTTGATATCGAAATCCATTTCGAATTCGATATGGATTTCGATATCGAAATCCACTTCGAAATTTATATGGAATTCGATATCGAAATGGATTTCTATATGGATTTCGAAATAGAAATGGATTTCGATATCGAAATGGATTTTGATATCGAAATCCATTTCGAATTCGATATGGATTTCGATATCGAAATCCACTTCGAAATTTATATGGAATTCGATATCGAAATGGATTTCTTTATGGATTTCGAAATCGAAATGGATTTCGATATCGAAATGGATTTCGATGTCAAAATGGATTTCGATATCGAAATGGATTTCGAAATTTATATGGAATTTGATATCGAAATGGATTTCTTTATGGATTTCAAAATCGAAATGGATTTCGATATCGAAATGGATTTCGAATTCGATATGGATTTCGATATCGAAATGGACTTTGAATTCGAAATGGATTTCGAAATTTATATGGAATTCGATATCGAAATGGATTTCTTTATGGATTTCGAATTCGATATGGATTTTGATATTGAAATGGATTTTGATATCGAAATCCATTTCGAATTCGATATGGATTGCGATATCGAAATGGATTTCGAATTCGAAATGGATTTCGAATTCGATATGGAATTCGATATCAAAATGGATTTCTTTATGGATTTCGAAATCGAAATGGATATCGAAATGGATTTCGAATTCGAAATGGATTTCAAAATTTATATGGAATTTGATATCGAAATGGATTTCGATGTCGAAATGGATTTCGAAATCGAAATGGATTTCGATATCGAAATGGATTTCGAATTCGATATGGATTTCGATATCGAATTCGATATGGATTTCGATATCGAAATGGATTTCGAATTCGAAATGGATTTCGAAATTGATATGGGATTCGATATCGAAATGGATTTCTTTATGGATTTCCAAAATAGAAATGGATTTCGATATCGAAATGGATTTTTAATTCGATATGGATTTCGATATCGATATGGATTTCGATATCGATATGGATTTCGAATTCGAAATGGATTTTGAAATTGATATGGAATTCGATATCGAAATGTATTTCGATATGGATTTCGATATCGAAATGGATTTCGAATTCGATATGGATTTCGATATCCAAATGGACTTCGAATTCGAAATGGATTTCGAAATTTACATGGAATTCGATATCGAAATGGATTTCTTTATGGATTTCGAAATCGAAATGGATTTCGAAATCGAAATGGATTTCGATATCGAAATGGATTTCGATATCGAAATGGATTTCGATATCGAAATGGATTTCGAATTCGAAATGGATTTAGAATTCGAAATGGATTTCGAATTCGAAATGGATTTCGATATCGAAATGGATTTTGATATCGAAATCCATTTCGAATTCGATATGAATTTCGAATTCGAAATGGATTTCGAAATTGATATGGATTTCGATATCGAAATGGATTTCGGTATGGATTTCGATACCGAAATGGATTTCGAAATCGAAATGGATTTCGAATTCGAAATGGATTTCGAAATTGATATGGAATTCGATATCGAAATGGATTTCGATATGGATTTCGAAATCGAAATGGATTTCGATATCGAAATGGATTTCGAATTCGACATGGATTTCGATATCGATATGGATTTCGATATCGATATGGATTTCGAATTCGAAATGGATTTCGAAATTGATATGGAATTCGATATCGAAATGTATTTCGATATGGATTTCGAAATCTAAATGGATTTCGAAATCGAAATGGATTTCGATATCGAAATGGATTTCGATATCGAAATGGATTTCGATATCGATATTTATTTCAAATTCGATATGGATTTCGAATTCGAAATGGATTTCGAAATTGATATGGAATTCGATATCAAAATGGATTTCTTTATGGATTTCGATACCGAAATGGATTTCGAAATCGAAATGGATTTCGAAATCGAAATGGATTTCGATATCGAAATGGATTTCGAATTCGATATGGATTTCGATATTGATATGGATTTCGAATTCGATATGGATTTCGATATCGATATGGATTTCGATATCGAAATGGATTTCGAATTCGAAATGGATTTCGAAATTGATATGGAATTCGATATCGAAATGGATTTCGATATGGATTTCGAAATCGAAATGGATTTTGATATCGAAATCCATTTCGAATTCGATATGGATTGCGATATCGAAATGGATTTCGAATTCGAAATGGATTTCGATATCGATATTTATTTCGAATTCGATATGGATTTCGAATTCGAAATGGATTTCGAAATTGATATCGAATTCGATATCGAAATGGATTTCGGTATGGATTTCGATACCGAAATGGATTTCGAAATCGAAATGGATTTCGATATCGAAATGGATTTCGAAATATATATGGAATTCGATATCGAAATGGATTTCTATATGATTTTCGAAATCGAAATGGATTTCGGTATGGATTTCGATACCGAAATGGTTTTCGAAATCGAAATGGATTTCGAATTCGATATGGATTTCGATATCGATATGGATTTCGAATTCGATATGTATTTCGATATCGATATGGATTTCGATATCGAAATGGATTTCGAATTCGAAATGGATTTCGAAATTGATATGGAATTCGATATCGAAATGGATTTCGATATGGATTTCGAAATCGAAATTTATTTCGATATCGAAATGGATTTCGAATTCGACATGGATTTCGATATCGATATGGATTTCGATGTCGATATGGATTTCGAATTCGATATGTATTTCGATATCGATATGGATTTCGATATCGAAATGGATTTCGAATTCGAAATGGATTTCGAAATTGATATGGAATTCGATATCGAAATGGATTTCTATATGATTTTCGAAATCGAAATGGATTTCGGTATGGATTTCGATACCGAAATGGTTTTCGAAATCGAAATGGATTTCGATATCGAAATGGATTTCGAATTCGATATGGATTTCGATATCGATATGGATTTCGAATTCGATATGTATTTCGATATCGATGTGGATTTCGATATCGAAATGGATTTCGAATTCGAAATGGATTTCGAAATTGATATGGAATTCGATATCGAAATGGATTTCGATATGGATTTCGAAATCGAAATGGATTTCGATATCGAAATGGATTTCGAATTCGACATGGATTTCGATATCGATATGGATTTCGATATCGATATGGATTTCGAATTCGAAATGGATTTCGAAATTGATATGGAATTCGATATCGAAATGTATTTCGATATGGATTTCGAAATCTAAATGGATTTCGATATCGATATGGATTTCGATATCGATATGGATTTCGAATTCGAAATGGATTTTGAAATTGATATGGAATTCGATATCGAAATGTATTTCGATATGGATTTCGAAATCGAAATGGATTTCGAAATCGAAATGGATTTCGATATCCAAATGGACTTCGAATTCGAAATGGATTTCGAAATTTACATGGAATTCGATATCGAAATGGATTTCTTTATGGATTTCGAAATCGAAATGGATTTCGAAATCGAAATGGATTTCGATATCGAAATGGATTTCGATATCGATATGGATTTCGATATCGATATGGATTTCGAATTCGAAATGGATTTAGAATTCGAAATGGATTTCGAATTCGAAATGGATTTCGATATCGAAATGGATTTTGATATCGAAATCCATTTCGAATTCGATATGAATTTCGAATTCGAAATGGATTTCGAAATTGATATGGATTTCGATATCGAAATGGATTTCGGTATGGATTTCGATACCGAAATGGATTTCGAAATCGAAATGGATTTCGAAATCGAAATGGATTTCGATATCGAAATGGATTTCGATATCGAAATGGATTTCGATATCGATATTTATTTCAAATTCGATATGGATTTCGAATTCGAAATGGATTTCGAAATTGATTTGGAATTCGATATCAAAATGGATTTCTTTATGGATTTCGATACCGAAATGGATTTCGAAATCGAAATGGATTTCGAAATCGAAATGGATTTCGATATCGAAATGGATTTCGAATTCGATATGGATTTCGATATTGATATGGATTTCGAATTCGATATGGATTTCGATATCGATATGGATTTCGATATCGAAATGGATTTCGAATTCGAAATGGATTTCGAAATTGATATGGAATTCGATATCGAAATGGATTTCGATATGGATTTCGAAATCGAAATGGATTTTGATATCGAAATCCATTTCGAATTCGATATGGATTGCGATATCGAAATGGATTTCGAATTCGAAATGGATTTCGATATCGATATTTATTTCGAATTCGATATGGATTTCGAATTCGAAATGGATTTCGAAATTGATATCGAATTCGATATCGAAATGGATTTCGGTATGGATTTCGATACCGAAATGGATTTCGAAATCGAAATGGATTTCGATATCGAAATGGATTTCGAAATATATATGGAATTCGATATCGAAATGGATTTCTATATGATTTTCGAAATCGAAATGGATTTCGGTATGGATTTCGATACCGAAATGGTTTTCGAAATCGAAATGGATTTCGAATTCGATATGGATTTCGATATCGATATGGATTTCGAATTCGATATGTATTTCGATATCGATATGGATTTCGATATCGAAATGGATTTCGAATTCGAAATGGATTTCGAAATTGATATGGAATTCGATATCGAAATGGATTTCGATATGGATTTCGAAATCGAAATTTATTTCGATATCGAAATGGATTTCGAATTCGACATGGATTTCGATATCGATATGGATTTCGATGTCGATATGGATTTCGAATTCGATATGGATTTCGATATCGATATGGATTTCGATATCGAAATGGATTTCGAATTCGAAATGGATTTCGAAATTGATATGGAATTCGATATCGAAATGGATTTCTATATGATTTTCGAAATCGAAATGGATTTCGGTATGGATTTCGATACCGAAATGGTTTTCGAAATCGAAATGGATTTCGATATCGAAATGGATTTCGAATTCGATATGGATTTCGATATCGATATGGATTTCGAATTCGATATGTATTTCGATATCGATATGGATTTCGATATCGAAATGGATTTCGAATTCGAAATGGATTTCGAAATTGATATGGAATTCGATATCGAAATGGATTTCGATATGGATTTCGAAATCGAAATGGATTTCGATATCGAAATGGATTTCGAATTCGACATGGATTTCGATATCGATATGGATTTCGATATCGATATGGATTTCGAATTCGAAATGGATTTCGAAATTGATATGGAATTCGATATCGAAATGTATTTCGATATGGATTTCGAAATCTAAATGGATTTCGAAATCGAAATGGATTTCGATATCGAAATGGATTTCGATATCGAAATGGATTTCGAATTCGAAATGGATTTCGATATCGATATTTATTTCGAATTCGATATGGATTTCGAATTCGAAATGGATTTCGAAATTGATATGGAATTCGATATCAAAATGGATTTCTTTATGGATTTCGATATCGAAATGGATTTCGAAATCGAAATGGATTTCGAAATCGAAATGGATTTCGATATCGAAATGGATTTCGAATTCGATATGGATTTCGATATTCGATATGGATTTCGAATTCGACATGGATTTCGATATCGATATGGATTTCGATATCGAAATGGATTTCGAATTCGAAATGGATTTCGAAATCGATATGGATTTCGATATGGATTTCGAAATCGAAATGGATTTTCGATATCGAAATCCATTTCGAATTCGATATGGATTTCGATATCGAAATGGATTTCGAAATCGAAATGGATTTCGATATCGAAATTTATTTCGAATTCGATATGGATTTCGAATTCGAAATGGATTTCGAAATTGATATGGAATTCGATATCGAAATGGATTTCGGTATGGATTTCGAAATCGAAATGGATTTCGAAATCGAAATGGATTTCGATATTGAAATGGATTTCGAATTCGATATGGATTTCGATATCGAAATGGATTTCGAATTCGAAATGGATTTCGAAATTTATATGGAATTCGATTTCGAAATGGATTTCGTATGAAATGGATTTCGAAATCGAAATGGATTTCGATATCGAAATGGATTTCGAATTCGAAATGGATTTCGATATCGAAATGGATTTCGATATCGATATGGATTTCGAATATCGATATGGATTTCGAATTCGAAATGGATTTCGAAATTGATATGGAATTCGATATCGAAATGGATTTCGATATCGAAATGGATTTCGAAATCGAAATGGATTTCGATATCGAAATGGATTTCGATATCGATATGGATTTCGAATTCGAAATGGATTTCGAAATTGATATGGAATTCGATATCGAAATGTATTTCGATATGGATTTCGAAATCGAAATGGATTTCGAAATCGAAATGGATTTCGATATCGAAATGGATTTCGATATCGAAATGGATTTCGATATCGAAATGGATTTTCGATATCGAAATTTATTTCGAATTCGATATGGATTTCGAATTCGAAATGGATTTCGAAATTGATATGGAATTCGATATCAAAATGGATTTCTTATGGATTTCGAAATCGAAATGGATTTCGATATCGAAATGGATTTCGAATTCGATATGGATTTCGATATCGAAATGGATTTCGAATTCGAAATGGATTTCGAATTATATCGAAATGGATTTCGAAATTCGATATGGATTTCGATATCGAAATATTTTGATATCGAAATGGATTTCGAATTCGATATGGATTTCGAAATCGAAATGGATTTCGATATCGATATGGATTTCGATATCGAAATGGATTTCGAAATCGATATGGATTTCGATATCGAAATGGATTTCGAAATTGATATGGATTTCGATATCGAAATGGATTTCGATATGGATTTCGAAATCGAAATGGATTTCGATATCGAAGGATTTCGATATCGAAATGGATTTCGAATTCGATATGGATTTCGATATCGAAATGGATTTCGAAATTGATATGGAATTCGATATCGAAATGTATTTCGATATGGATTTCGAAATCGAAATGGATTTCGATATCGAAATGGATTTCGATATCGAAATGGATTTCGAATTCGAAATGGATTTCGAAATTCGAAATGGAATTCGATATCGAAATGGATTTCGATATGGATTTCGAAATCGAAATGGATTTCGAAATCGAAATGGATTTTTATATCGAAATGGATTTCGATATCGAAATGGATTTCGATATCGAAATGGATTTCGATATCGAAATGGATTTTCGATATCGAAATCGATTTCGAAATTCGATATGGATTTCGATATCGAAATGGATTTCGATTTCGAAATGGATTTCGAAATTTATATGGAATTCGATATCGAAATGGATTTCGAATCGAAATGGATTTCGATATCGAAATGGATTTCGATATCGAAATGGATTTCGATATCGAAATGGATTTCGAAATCGAAATGGATTTCGATATCGAAATGGATTTCGAATTCGATATGGATTTCGAAATCGATATGGATTTCGAATTCGATATGGATTTCGATATCGAAATGGATTTCGATATCGAAATGGATTTCGAAATCGAAATGGATTTCGAAATCGAAATGGATTTCGATATCGAAATGGATTTCGAATTCGAAATGGATTTCGATATCGATATGGATTTCGATATCGAAATGGATTTCGAAATTGATATGGAATTCGATATCGAAATGGATTTCGTTTCGATATGGAATTTCGAAATCGAAATGGATTTCGATATCGAAATGGATTTCGATATCGAATTGGATTTCGAATTCGATATCGATTTCGAATTCGATATGGATTTCGAAATCGAAATGGATTTCGATATCGAAATGGATTTCGATATCGAAATGGATTTCGATATCGAAATGGATTTCGAATTCGAAATGGATTTCGAAATTCGAAATGGATTTCGAATATCGAAATGGATTTCGATATCGAAATGCATTTTCGATGTCGAAATCGATTTCGATATCGAAATCGATTTCGAATTCGAAATGGATTTCGATATCGAAATGGATTTCGAATTCGATATGGAATTCGATATCGAATATTTCGAAATGGATTTCGATATCGAAATCGATTTCGAATTCGAAATGCATTTCGATATCGAAATTTCGATTTCGATATCGAAATGGATTTCGAATTCGAAATCCATTTCGATATCGAAATCCATTTCGAATTCGAAATCGAAATTCGATATCGAAATCCATTTCGAAATAGAATTCCATCGAAATTCGAAATCCATTTCGAATTCGAAATCCATTTCGATATCGAAATCCATATCGAATTCGAAATAGATTTCGATATCAAAATCCATTTCGATATCAAAATCCATTTCGATATCGAAATCCATTTCGAATTCGAAATCCATTTCGAATTCGAAATCCATTTCGATATCAAAATCCATTTCGAATTCGAAATCCATTTCGATTTCGAAATCCATATCGAAATCCATTTCGATATCGAATTCCATATCAATTTCGAAATCCATTTCGAATTCGAAATCCATATCGAATTCGAAATCCATTTCGATATCGAAATCCATATCGAATTCGAAATCCATATCGAAATACATTTCGATATCGAATTCCATATCAATTTCGAAATCCATTTCGATATCGAAATCCATATCGAATTCGAAATCCATTTCGATATCGAAATCCATTTCCAATGGATTTCGATATGGATTTCGAAATCGAAATGGATTTCGAATTCGAAATGGATTTTGAAATCGAAATGGATTTCGAATTCGAAATGGATTTCGATATCGAAATGGATTTTGATATCGAAATGGATTTTGATATCGAAATCCATTTCGAATTCGATATGGATTTCGATATCGAAATGGATTTCGAATTCGAAATGGACTTCGAAATTTATATGGAATTCGATTTCGAAATGGATTTCTTTATGGATTTCGAAATCGAAATGGATTTCGATATCGAAATGGATTTCGAATTCGACATGGATTTCGATATCGATATGGATTTTGATATCGATATGGATTTCGAATTCGAAATGGATTTCGAAATTGATATGGAATTCGATATCGAAATGTATTTCGATATGGATTTCGAAATCAAAATGGATTTCGAAATCGAAATGGATTTCGATATCGAAATGGATTTCGAATTCGAAATGGATTTCGATATCGATATTTATTTCGAATTCGATATGGATTTCGAATTCGAAATGGATTTCGAAATTAATATGGAATTCGATATCAAAATGGATTTCTTTATGGATTTCGAATTCGACATGGATTTCGATATCGAAATGGATTTCGAATTCGATATGGATTTCGATATCGATATTTATTTCGAATTCGATATGGATTTCGAATTCGAAATGGATTTCGAAATTGATATGGAATTCGATATCGAAATGGATTTCGGTATGGACTTCGATACCGAAATGGATTTCGAAATCGAAATGGATTTCGATATCGAAATGGATTTCGAATTCGATATGGATTTCGACATCGATATGGATTTCGAATTCGAAATGGATTTCGAAATTTATATGGATTCGATATCAAAATGGATTTCTATATGATTTTCGAAATCGAAATGGATTTCGGTATGGATTTCGATACCGAAATGGATATCGATATGGATTTCGAATTCGATATGGATTTCGATATCGATTTGGATTTCGAATTCGATATGGATTTCGATATCGATATGGATTTCGATATCGAAATGGATTTCGAATTCGAAATGGATTTCGAAATTGATATGGAATTCGATATCGAAATGGATTTCGATATGGATTTCGAAATCGAAATGGATTTCGATATCGAAATGGATTTCGAATTCGAAATGGATTTCGATATCGAAATATATTTTGATATCGAAATCCATTTCGAATTCGATATGGATTTCGAATTCGAAATGGATTTCGAAATTGATATGGAATTCGATATCGAAATGGATTTCGGTATGGATTTCGAATTCGAAATGGATTTCGAAATAGATATGGAATTCGATATCGAAGTGGATTTCGATATCGAAATGGATTTTGATATCGAAATGGATTTTGATATCGAAATCCATTTCGAAATCGAAATGGATTTCGATATCGAAATGGATTTCGAATTGGATATGGATTTCGAATTCGATATGGATTTCGAATTCGAAATGGATTTCGAAATTGATATGGGATTCGATATCGAAATGGATTTCGATACCGAAACGGATTTCGAAATCGAAATGGATTTCGATATCGAAATGGATTTCGATATCGAAATGGATTTCGAATTCGATATGGATTTCGATATCGAAATGGATTTCGAAATTGATATGGAATTCGATATCGAAATGTATTTCGATATGGATTTCGAAATCGAAATGGATTTCGATATCGAAATGGATTTCGATATCGAATTGGATTTCGAATTCGATATGGATTTCGAATTCGAAATGGATTTCGAAATAGATATGGAATTCGATATCGAAATGGATTTCGATATCGAAATATATTTTGATATCGAAATCCATTTCGAATTCGATATGGATTTCGAATTCGAAATGGATTTCGAAATGAATATGGAATTCGATATCGAAATGGATTTCGGTATGGATTTCGATATTTTCGAAATGGATTTCGAAATCGAAATGGATTTCGATATTCGAAATGGATTTCGAAATGGTTTATATGGATTTCGAATTCGATATGGATTTCGAATTCGAAATGGATTTCGAAATTGATATGGGATTTCGATATCGAAATGGATTTCGATATCGAAACGGATTTCGAAATCGAAATGGATTTCGATATCGAAATGGATTTCGATATTCGATATGGATTTCGATATCGAAATGGATTTCGAAATTGATATGGAATTCGATATCGAAATGGATTTCGATATGGATTTCGAAATCGAAATGGATTTCGATATCGAAATGGATTTCGATATCGAAATGGATTTCGATATCGATATGGTTTATATCGAAATGGATTTCGATATCGAAATGGATTTTTGATATCGAAATGGATTTTGATATCGAAAATCCATTTCGATATGGATTTCGATCAAAATGGATTTCGAAATCGATATGGATTTCGATATCGAAATGGATTTCGAATTCGAAATGGATTTCGATATGAATTTATATGGAATTCGATTTCGAAATGGATTTCTTAATATGGATTTCGAAATCGAAATGGATTTCGATATCGAAATGGATTTCGAATTCGACATGGATTTCGATATCGATATGGATTTTGATATCGATATGGATTTCGAATTCGATATGGATTTCGAATTCGAAATGGATTTCGAAATTGATATGGAATTCGATATCGAAATGGATTTCGGTATGGATTTCGAAATCGAAATGGATTTCGAAATCGAAATGGATTTCGATATCGAAATGGATTTCGATATCGAAATGGAATTCGAAATGGATTTCGATATCGATATGTTTCGATATGGATTTCGAATTCGAAATGGATTTCGAAATTTATATGGATTCGATATCAAAATGGATTTCTATATGATTTTCGAAATCGAAATGGATTTCGGTATGGATTTCGATACCGAAATGGATTTCGATATGTTTCGAATTCGATTTCGATTTCGATATCGATTTGGATTTCGAATTCGATATGGATTTCGATATCGATATTGGATTTCGAATTCGAAATGGATTTCGAATTCGAAATGGATTTCGAAATTGATATGGAATTCGATATCGAAATGGATTTCGATATGGATTTCGAAATCGAAATGGATTTCGATATCGAAATGGATTTCGAATATCGAAATGGATTTCGATATCGAAATATATTTCGATATCGATTTCGAATTCGATATGGATTTCGAATTCGAAATGGATTTCGAAATTGATATGGAATTCGATATCGAAATGGATTTCGGTTATGGATTTCGAATTCGAAATGGATTTCGAAATAGATATGGAATTCGATATCGAAATGGATTTCGATATCGAAATGGATTTTGATATCGAAATGGATTTTTCGATATCGAAATCCATTTCGAAATCGAAATGGATTTCGATATCGAAATGGATTTCGAATGGATATGGATTTCGATATCGATATGGATTTCGAATTCGAAATGGATTTCGAAATTGATATGGGATTCGATATCGAAATTCGAAATGGATTTCGAAATCGAAATGGATTTCGAAATCGAAATGGATTTCGATATCGAAATGGATTTCGATATCGAAATGGATTTCGAATTCGATATGGATTTCGATATCGAAATGGATTTCGATATCGAATTTCGATATGGATTTCGATATCGAAATGGATTTCGATATCGAAATGGATTTCGATATCGATAAATTTTCGATATTCGAAATGGATTTCGAAATCGAAATGGAATTTCGATATCGAAATTTCGATATCGAAATGGATTTCGATATGGATTTCGATATCGAAATGATTTCGAAATATTTTGATATCGAAATCCATTTCGAATTCGATATGGATTTCGAATTCGAAATGGATTTCGAAATTAATATGGAATTCGATATCGAAATGGATTTCGGTATGGATTTCGATACCGAAATGGATTTCGAAATCGAAATGGATTTCGATATCGAAATGGATTTCGATTTCGATATGGATTTCGAATTTCGATATGGATTTCGAATTCGAAATTTTGGATTTCGAAATTGATATGGGATTCGATATTCGAAATGGATTTCGATATTTCGAAATCGAAATGGATTTCGATATCGAAATGGATTTCGAAATCGAAATGGATTTCGATATCGAAATGGATTTCGAAATTGATATGGAATTCGATATCGAAATGTATTTTCGATATGGATTTCGAAATCGAAATGGATTTCGATATCGAAATGGATTTTGATATCGAAATGGATTTCGAATTAGAAATGGATTTCGATATCGAAATGGATTTTGATATCGAAATGGATTTTGATATCGAAATCCATTTCGAATTCGATATGGATTTCGATATCGAAATGGATTTCGATATCGAAATGGATTTCGATATCGAAATGGATTTCGAAATTTATATGGAATTCGATATCGAAATTGGATTTCGATATGGATTTCGAAATCGAAATGGATTTCGATATCGAAATGGATTTCGAATTCGACATGGATTTCGATATCGAAAATTATATTTTGATATCGAAATCCATTTCGAAATCGATATGGATTTTGATTTCGAAATGGATTTCGAAATTGATATGGAATTCGATATCGAAATGGATTTTTCGATTTCGAAATCGATTTCGATATCGAAATGGGATTTCGAAATCGAAATGGATTTCGATACCGAAATGGATTTCGATATCGAAATGGATTTCGATATCGAAATGGATTTCGATATCGAAATGGATTTCGATTATCGAAATGGATTTCGATATCGAAACGGATTTCGAAATCGAAATGGAATTTCGATATCGAAATGGATTTCGATATCGAAATATTTCGAAATCGAAATGGATTTCGATATCGAAATGGATTTCGATATCGAAATGGATTTCGAATTCGAAATGGATTTCGAATTCGAAATGGATTTCGATATCGAAATGGATTTTCGATATGGATTTCGAAATCGAAATGGATTTCGATATTCGAAATGGATTTCGATATCGAAATGGATTTCGATATCGAAATGGATTTCGAATTCGAAATGGATTTCGATATCGAAATGGATTTCGATATCGAAATCCATTTCGATATGGATTTCGAAATTTGGATTTCGAAATCGAAATGGATTTCGAAATATTTCGAAATCGAAATGGATTTCGAAATCGGATTTCGATATCGAAATGTATTTCGATATCGAAATGGATTTCGATATGGATTTCGATTCGAATTCGAAATCGAATATGGAATTCGATATCGAAATGTATTTCGATATCGAATTAATCAAAATGGATTTCGAAATCGAAATGGATTTCGATATCGAAATGGATTTCCAATTCAAAATGGATTTCGATATCGATATTTATTTCGAATTCGATATGGATTTCGAAATTGATATGGAATTCGATATCAAAATGGATTTCCTTATGGATTTCGAAATCGAAATGGATTTCGATATCGAAATGGATTTCGAATTCGATATGGATTTCGATATCGATATTTATTTCGATTTCGAATTCGATTTCCAAATTTCGAAATGGATTTCGAATTCGAAATGGATTTCGATATCGAAATTTCGATACCGAAATGGATTCGGTATCGAAATCCATACCGAAATCCATTTCGATTTCGAAATCCATTTCGATTTCGAAATCCATTTCGATTTCGAAATCCATAAAGAAATCCATTTTGATATCGAATTCCATATAAATTTCGAAATCCATTTCGAATTCGAAATCCATATCGAATTCGAAATAAATATCGATATCGAAATCCATTTTGAATTCGAAATCCATTTCGATATCGAAATCCATTTCGATTTCGAAATCCATTTTGATTTCGAAATCCATATCGAAATACATTTCGATATCGAATTCCATATCAATTTCGAAATCCATTTCGAAGTCGAAATCCATATCGATATCGAAATCCATATCGATATCGAAATCCATGTCGAATTCGAAATCCATTTCGATATCGAAATCCATTTCGATTTCGAAATCCATAAAGAAATCCATTTCGAAATAGAATTCCATATAAATGTCGAAATCCATTTCGAATTCGAAATCCATTTCGATATCGAAATCCATATCGAATTCGAAATAGATTTCGATATCAAAATCCATTTCGATATCAAAATCCATTTCGATATCGAAATCCATTTCGAATTCGAAATCCATTTCGAATTCGAAATCCATTTCGATATCAAAATCCATTTCGAATTCGAAATCCATTTCAATTTCGAAATCCATTTCGAATTCGAAATCCATATCGAATTCGAAATCCATTTCGATATCGAAATCCATATCGAATTCGAAATCCATATCGAAATACATTTCGATATCGAATTCCATATCAATTTCGAAATCCATTTCGATATCGAAATCCATATCGAATTCGAAATCCATTTCGATATCGAAATCCATTTCGATATCGAAATCCATTTCGATATCGAAATCCATTTCAATTTCGAAATCCATTTCGGTATCGAAATCCATTTCGATATCGAATCCCATATCAATTTCGAAATCCATTTCGAATTTGAAATCCATATCGAATTCGAAATCCATATCGAAATCGAAATCCATTTCGATATCGAAATCCATTTCGATTTCGAAATCCATTTCGGTATCGAAATCCATACCGAAATCCATTTCGATATCGAATTCCATATAAATTTCGAAATCCATTTCGAATTCGAAATCCATATAGATGTCGAAATCCATATCGAATTCGAAATCCATTTCGATATCGAAATCCATTTCGATTTCGAAATCCATACCGAAATCCATTTCGATATCGAATTCCATATCAATTTCGAAATCCATTTCGAATTCGAAATCCATATCGAATTCGAAATAAACATCGATATCGAAATCCATATCGAATTCGAAATCCATTTCGATATCGAAATCCATTTCGATTTCGAAATCCATAAAGAAATCCATTTTGATATCGAATTCCATATAAATTTCGAAATCCATTTCGAATTCGAAATCCATTTCGATATCGCAATCCATATCGAATTCGAAATGGATTTCGATATCAAAATCCATTTCGATATCGAAATCGATTTCGAATTCGAAATCCATTTCGATATCGAAATCCATTTCGATATCGAAATCCATTTCGATATCGAAATCCATTTCGAATTCGAAATCCATAAAGAAATCCATTTTGATATCGACTTCCATATCAATTTCGAAATCCATTTCGAATTCGAAATCCATATCGAATTCGAAATAAATATCGATATCGAAATCCATTTCGATATCGGAATCCACTTCGATTTCGAAATCCATTTTAATTTCGAAATCCATATCGAAATACATTTCGATATCGAATTCCATATCAATTTCGAAATCCATTTCGAATTCGAAATCCATATCGATATCGAAATCCATATCGATATCGAAATCCATATCGATATCGAAATCCATGTCGAATTCGAAATCCATTTCGATATCGAAATCCATTTCGATTTCGAAATCCATATCGAAATCCATTTCGAATTCGAAATCCATTTCGATATCGCAATCCATATCGAATTCGAAATGGATTTCGATATCAAAATCCATTTCGATATCGAAATCGATTTCGAATTCGAAATCCATTTTGATATCGAAATCCATTACGAATTCGAAATCCATAAAGAAATCCATTTTGATATCGAATTCCATATCAATTTCGAAATCCATATCGAATTCGAAATCCATATCGAATTCGAAATAAATATCGATATCGAAATCCATTTCGAATTCGAAATCCATTTCGATATCGAAATCCATTTCGATATCTAAATCCATTTCGATATCGAAATCCATTTCGATATCGAATTCCATATCAATTTCGAAATCCATTTCGAATTCGAAATCCATTTCGATATCGAATTCCATATCAATTTCGAAATCCATTTCGAATTCGAAATCCATATCGAATTCGAAATCCATATCGATATCGAAATCCATGTCGAATTCGAAATCCATTTCGATATCGAAATCCATTTCGATTTCGAAATCCATAAAGAAATCCATTTCGAAATCGAATTCCATATAAATTTCGAAATCCATTTCGAATTCGAAATCCATTTCGATATCGAAATCCATATAGAATTCGAAATGGATTTCGATATCAAAATCCATTTCGATATCAAAATCCATTTCGATATCAAAATCCATTTCGATATCTAAATCCATTTCGATATCGAAATCCATTTCGAATTCGAAATCCATTTTGATATCGAAATCCATTACGAATTCGAAATCCATAAAGAAATCCATTTTGATATCGAATTCCATATCAATTTCGAAATCCATTTCGAATTCGAAATCCATATCGAATTCGAAATAAATATCGATATCGAAATCCATTTCGAATTCGAAATCCATTTCGAATTCGAAATCCATTTCGATATCGAAATCCATTTCGATATCTAAATCCATTTCGATATCGAAATCCATTTCGATATCGAATTCCATATCAATTTCGAAATCCATTTCGAATTCGAAATCCATTTCGATATCGAATTCCATATCAATTTCGAAGTCCATTTCGAATTCGAAATCCATATCGAATTCGAAATCCATATCGAAATCCATTTCGAATTCGAAATCCATTTCGATATCGTAATCCATATCGAATTCGAAATGGATTTCGATATCAAAATCCATTTCGATATCGAAATCGATTTCGAATTCGAAATCCATTTTGATATCGAAATCCATTACGAATTCGAAATCCATAAAGAAATCCATTTTGATATCGAATTCCATATCAATTTCGAAATCCATTTCGAATTCGAAATCCATATCGAATTCGAAATAAATATCGATATCGAAATCCATTTCGAATTCGAAATCCATTTCGAATTCGAAATCCATTTCGATATCGAAATCCATTTCGATATCTAAATCCATTTCGATATCGAAATCCATTTCGATATCGAATTCCATATCAATTTCGAAATCCATTTCGAATTCGAAATCCATTTCGATATCGAATTCCATATCAATTTCGAAATCCATTTCGAATTCGAAATCCATATCGAATTCGAAATCCATATCGATATCGAAATCCATGTCGAATTCGAAATCCATTTCGATATCGAAATCCATTTCGATTTCGAAATCCATAAAGAAATCCATTTCGAAATCGAATTCCATATAAATTTCGAAATCCATTTCGAATTCGAAATCCATTTCGATATCGAAATCCATATCGAATTCGAAATCCATTTCGATATCGAAATCCATTTCGACATCGAAATCCATTTCGGTATCGAAATCCATTTCGATATCGAATCCCATATCAATTTCGAAATCCATTTCGAATTCGAAATCCATATCGAATTCGAAATCCATATCGAATTCGAAATCCATTTCGATATCGAAATCCATTTCGATTTCGAAATCCATATCGAAATCCATTTCGAATTCGAAATCCATTTCGATATCGCAATCCATATCGAATTCGAAATGGATTTCGATATCAAAATCCATTTCGATATCGAAATCGATTTCGAATTCGAAATCCATTTTGATATCGAAATCCATTACGAATTCGAAATCCATAAAGAAATCCATTTTGATATCGAATTCCATATCAATTTCGAAATCCATTTCGAATTCGAAATCCATATCGAATTCGAAATAAATATCGATATCGAAATCCATTTCGAATTCGAAATCCATTTCGAATTCGAAATCCATTTCGATATCGAAATCCATTTCGATATCTAAATCCATTTCGATATCGAAATCCATTTCGATATCGAATTCCATATCAATTTCGAAATCCATTTCGAATTCGAAATCCATTTCGATATCGAATTCCATATCAATTTCGAAATCCATTTCGAATTCGAAATCCATATCGAATTCGAAATCCATATCGATATCGAAATCCATGTCGAATTCGAAATCCATTTCGATATCGAAATCCATTTCGATTTCGAAATCCATAAAGAAATCCATTTCGAAATCGAATTCCATATAAATTTCGAAATCCATTTCGAATTCGAAATCCATTTCGATATCGAAATCCATATCGAATTCGAAATCCATTTCGATATCGAAATCCATTTCGACATCGAAATCCATTTCGGTATCGAAATCCATTTCGATATCGAATCCCATATCAATTTCGAAATCCATTTCGAATTCGAAATCCATATCGAATTCGAAATCCATATCGAATTCGAAATCCATATCGAATTCGAAATCCATTTCGATATCGAAATCCATTTCGATTTCGAAATCCATTTCGGTATCGAAATCCATACCGAAATCCATTTCGATATCGAATTCCATATCAATTTCGAAATTCATTTCGAATTCGAAATCCATATCGAATTCGAAATGGATTTCGATATCAAAATCCATTTCGATATCGAATTCCATATCAATTTTGAAATCCATTTCGAATTCGAAATCCATTTCGATATCGAAATCCATTTCGGTATCGAAATCCATTTCGGTATCGAAATCCATACCGAAATCCATTTCGATTTCGAAAATCATATAGAAATCCATTTCGATATCGAATTCCATATAAATTTCGAAATCCATTTCGGTATCGAAATCCATACCGAAATCCATTTCGATATCGAATTCCATATCAATTTCGAAATCCATTTCGAATTCGAAATCCATATCGATATCGAAATCCATATCGATATCGAAATCCATGTCGAATTCGAAATCCATTTCGATATCGAAATCCATTTCGATTTCGAAATCCATATCGAAATCCATTTTGATATCGAATTCCATATCAATTTCGAAATCCATTTCGAATTCGAAATCCATATCGAATTCGAAATAAATATCGATATCGAAATCCATTTCGAATTCGAAATCCATTTCGATATCGAAATCCATTTCGATATCGAAATCCATTTCGATATCGAAATCCATTTCGATTTCGAAATCCATTTTGATTTCGAAATCCATATCGAAATCCATTTCGATATCGAATTCCATATCAATTTCGAAATCCATTTCGAATTCGAAATCCATATCGATATCGAAATCCATATCGATATCGAAATCCATGTCGAATTCGAAATCCATTTCGATATCGAAATCCATTTTGATTTCGAAATCCATATCGAAATCCATTTCGAATTCGAAATCCATTTCGATATCGCAATCCATATCGAATTCGAAATGGATTTCGATATCAAAATCCATTTCGATATCGAAATCCATTTCGAATTCGAAATCCATAAAGAAATCCATTTTGATATCGAATTCCATATCAATTTCGAAATCCATTTCGAATTCGAAATCCATTTCGATATCGAAATCCATTTCGATATCGAAATCCATTTCGATATCGAAATCCATTTCGATTTCGAAATCCATTTTGATTTCGAAATCCATATCGAAATCCATTTCGATATCGAATTCCATATCAATTTCGAAATCCATTTCGAATTCGAAATCCATTTCGATATCGAAATCCATATCGAATTCGAAATTCATATCGAATTCGAAATCCATATCGATATCGAAATCCATATCGAATTCGAAATCCATTTCGATATCGAAATCCATTTCGATTTCGAAATCCATTTCGGTATCGAAATCCATACCGAAATCCATTTCGATTTCGAAAATCATGTAGAAATCCATTTCGATATCGAATTCCATATAAATTTCGAAATCCATTTCGAATTCGAAATCCATATCGATGTCGAAATCCATATCGAATTCGAAATCCATTTCGATATCGAAATCCATTTCGATTTCGAAATCCATTTCGGTATCGAAATCCATACCGAAATCCATTTCGATATCGAATTCCATATCAATTTCGAAATCCATTTCGAATTCGAAATCCATATCGAATTCGAAATAAATATCGATATCGAAATCCATATCGAATTCGAAATCCATTTCGATATCGAAATCCATTTCGATATCGAAATCCATTTCGATATCGAAATCCATTTCGATTTCGAAATCCATAAAGAAATCCATTTTGATATCGAATTCCATATCCATTTCGAAATCCATTTCGAATTCGAAATCCATATAGAATTCGAAATAAATAAATATCGATATCGAAATCCATTTCGAATTCGAAATCCATTTCGATATCGAAATCCATTTCGATATCGAAATCCATTTCGATTTCGAAATCCATTTTGATTTCGAAATCCATATCGAAATACATTTCGATATCGAATTCCATATTAATTTCGAAATCCATTTCGAATTCGAAATCCATATCGATATCGAAATCCATATCGATATCGAAATCCATGTCGAATTTGAAATCCATTTCGATATCGAATTCAAAATGGATTTCGATATCAAAATCCATTTCGATATCAAAATCCATTTCGATATCAAAATCCATTTCGATATCGAAATCCATTTCGAATTCGAAATCCATTTCGATATCAAAATCCATTTCGAATTCGAAATCCATTTCGATTTCGAAATCCATATCGAAATACAGTTCGATATCGAATTCCATATCAATTTCGAAATCCATTTCGATATCGAAATCCATATCGAATTCGAAATCCATTTCGATATCGAAATCCATTTCGATATCGAAATCCATTTCGACATCGAAATCCATTTCGGTATCGAAATCCATTTCGATATCGAATCCCATATCAATTTCGAAATCCATTTCGAATTAGAAATCCATATCGAAATCGAAATCCATTTCGATATCAATATCCATTTCGAATTCGAAATCCATTTCGATTTCGAAATCCATATAGAAATCCATTTCGATATCGAATTCCATATCAATTTCGAAATCCATTTCGAATTCGAAATCCATATCGAATTCGAAATCCATTTCGATATCGAAATCCATATCGAATTCGAAATCCATTTCGATTTCGAAATCCATATCGAAATACATTTCGATATCGAATTCCATATCAATTTCGAAATCCATTTCGATATCGAAATCCATATCGAATTCGAAATCCATTTCGATATCGAAATCCATTTCGATATCGAAATCCATTTCGATATCGAAATCCATTTCGATTTCGAAATCCATTTCGGTATCGAAATCCATTTCGATATCGAATCCCATATCAATTTCGAAATCCATTTCGAATTTGAAATCCATATCGAATTCGAAATCCATATCGAATTCGAAATCCATTTCGATATCGAAATCCATTTCGAATTCGAAATCCATTTCGATTTCGAAATCCATTTCGAATTCGAAATCCCATTTCGCCATATCGAAATCCATTTCGATATCGAATTCCATATCAATTTCGAAATCCATTTCGAATTCGAAATCCATTTCGATATCGAAATCCATATCGAATTCGAAATCCATATCGAATTCGAAATCCATATCGATATCGAAATCCATATCGAATTCGAAATCCATTTCGATATCGAAATCCATTTCGATTTCGAAATCCATTTCGGTATCGAAATCCATACCGAAATCCATTTCGATTTCGAAAATCATACAGAAATCCATTTCGATATCGAATTCCATATAAATTTCGAAATCCATTTCGATATCGAAATCCATTTCGATTTCGAAATCCATTTTGATTTCGAAATCCATATCGAAATACATTTCGATATCGAATTCCATATCAATTTCGAAATCCATTTCGAATTCGAAATCCATATCGATATCGAAATCCATATCGATATCGAAATCCATGTCGACTTCAAAATAAATGTCGATATCGAAATCCATTTCGAATTCGAAATCCATTTCGATATCGAAATCCATATCGAATTCGGAATCCATTTCGATATCGAAATCCATTTCGATTTCGAAATCCATTTCGGTATCGAAATCCATACCGAAATCCATTTCGATTTCGAAAATCATATAGAAATCCATTTCGATATCGAATTCCATATAAATTTCGAAATCCATTTCGAATTCGAAACCCATATCGATGTCGAAATCCATATCGAATTCGAAATCCATTTCGATATCGAAATCCATTTCGATTTCGAAATCCATTTCGGTATCGAAATCCATACCGAAATCCATTTCGATTTCGAAAATCATATAGAAATCCATTTCGATATCGAATTCCATATAAATTTCGAAATCCATTTCGAATTCGAAACCCATATCGATGTCGAAATCCATATCGAATTCGAAATCCATTTCGATATCGAAATCCATTTCGATTTCGAAATCCATTTCGGTATCGAAATCCATACCGAAATCCATTTCGATATCGAATTCCATATCAATTTCGAAATCCATTTCGAATTCGAAATCCATATCGAATTCGAAATAAATATCGATATCGAAATCCATATCGAATTCGAAATCCATTTCGATATCGAAATCCATTTCGATATCGAAATCCATTTCGATTTCGAAATCCATATCGAAATCCATTTCGATATCGAATTCCATATCAATTTCGAAATCCATTTCGAATTCGAAATCCATTTCGATATCGAAATCCATATCGAATTCGAAATCCATATCGAATTCGAAATCCATATCGATATCGAAATCCATATCGAATTCGGAATCCATTTCGATATCGAAATCCATTTCGATTTCGAAATCCATTTCGGTATCGAAATCCATACCGAAATCCATTTCGATATCGAATTCCATATCAATTTCGAAATCCATTTCGAATTCGAAATCCATATCGAATTCGAAATAAATATCGATATCGAAATCCATATCGAATTCGAAATCCATTTCGATATCGAAATCCATTTCGATATCGAAATCCATTTCGATTTCGAAATCCATAAAGAAATCCATTTTGATATCGAATTCCATATCAATTTCGAAATCCATATCGAATTCGAAATCCATTTCGATATCGAAATCCATTTCGATTTCGAAATCCATTTCGGTATCGAAATCCATACCGAAATCCATTTCGATTTAAAATAACAGAAATCCATTTCGATATCGAATTCCATATAAATTTCGAAATCCATTTCGATATCGAAATCCATTTCGATTTCGAAATCCATTTTGATTTCGAAATCCATATCGAAATACATTTCGATATCGAATTCCATATCAATTTCGAAATCCATTTCGAATTCGAAATCCATTTCGATATCGAAATCCATATCGATATCGAAATCCATGTCGACTTCAAAATAAATGTCGATATCGAAATCCATTTCGAATTCGAAATCCATTTCGATATCGAAATCCATATCGAATTCGGAATCCATTTCGATATCGAAATCCATTTCGATTTCGAAATCCATTTCGGTATCGAAATCCATACCGAAATCCATTTCGATTTCGAAAATCATATAGAAATCCATTTCGATATCGAATTCCATATAAATTTCGAAATCCATTTCGAATTCGAAACCCATATCGATGTCGAAATCCATATCGAATTCGAAATCCATTTCGATATCGAAATCCATTTCGATTTCGAAATCCATTTCGGTATCGAAATCCATACCGAAATCCATTTCGATATCGAATTCCATATCAATTTCGAAATCCATTTCGAATTCGAAATCCATATCGAATTCGAAATAAATATCGATATCGAAATCCATATCGAATTCGAAATCCATTTCGATATCGAAATCCATTTCGATATCGAAATCCATTTCGATTTCGAAATCCATAAAGAAATCCATTTTGATATCGAATTCCATATCAATTTCGAAATCCATTTCGAATTCGAAATCCATATCGAATTCGAAATAAATATCGATATCGAAATCCATTTCGAATTCGAAGTCCATTTCGATATCGAAATCCATTTCGATATCGAAATCCATTTCGATATCGAAATCCATTTCGATTTCGAAATCCATTTTGATTTCGAAATCCATATCGAAATACATTTCGATATCGAATTCCATATCAATTTCGAAATCCATTTCGAATTCGAAATCCATATCGATATCGAAATCCATATCGATATCGAAATCCATGTCGAATTCGAAATCCATTTCGATATCGAAATCCATTTCGATTTCGAAATCCATATCGAAATCCATTTCGAATTCGAAATCCATTTCGATTTCGCAATCCATATCGAATTCGAAATAGATTTCGATATCAAAATCCATTTCGATATCGAAATCGATTTCGAATTCAAAATCCATTTCGATATCGAAATCCATTTCGAATTCGAAATCCATAAAGAAATCCATTTTGATATCGAATTCCATATCAATTTCGAAATCCATTTCGAATTCGAAATCCATATCGACTTCAAAATAAATGTCGATATCGAAATCCATTTCGAATTCGAAATCCATTTCGATATCGAAATCCATTTCGATTTCGAAATCCATTTTGATTTCGAAATAAATATCGAATTCGAAATAAATATCGATATCGAAATCCATTTCGAATTCGAAGTCCATTTCGATATCGAAATCCATTTCGATATCGAAATCCATTTCGATATCGAAATCCATTTCGATTTCGAAATCCATTTCGATTTCGAAATCCATTTTGATTTCGAAATCCATATCGAAATACATTTCGATATCGAATTCCATATCAATTTCGAAATCCATTTCGAATTCGAAATCCATATCGATATCGAAATCCATATCGATATCGAAATCCATGTCGAATTCGAAATCCATTTCGATATCGAAATCCATTTCGATTTCGAAATCCATTTCGAATTCGAAATCCATTTCGATATCGCAATCCATATCGAATTCGAAATAGATTTCGATATCAAAATCCATTTCGATATCGAAATCGATTTCGAATTGGAAATCCATTTCGATATCGAAATCCATTTCGAATTCGAAATCCATAAAGAAATCCATTTTGATATCGAATTCCATATCAATTTCGAAATCCATTTCGAATTCGAAATCCATATCGACTTCAAAATAAATGTCGATATCGAAATCCATTTCGAATTCGAAATCCATTTCGATATCGAAATCCATTTCGATATCGAAATCCATTTCGATATCGAAATCCATTTCGATTTCGAAATCCATTTTGATTTCGAAATCCATATCGAAATCCATTTCGATATCGAATTCCATATCAATTTCGAAATCCATTTCGAATTCGAAATCCATTTCGATATCGAAATCCATATCGAATTCGAAATCCATATCGAATTCGAAATCCATATCGATATCGAAATCCATATCGAATTCGAAATCCATTTCGATATCGAAATCCATTTCGATTTCGAAATCCATTTCGGTATCGAAATCCATACCGAAATCCATTTCGATTTCGAAAATCATATAGAAATCCATTTCGATATCGAATTCCATATAAATTTCGAAATCCATTTCGAATTCGAAATCCATATCGATGTCGAAATCCATATCGAATTCGAAATCCATTTCGATATCGAAATCCATTTCGATTTCAAAATCCATTTCGGTATCGAAATCCATACCGAAATCCATTTCGATATCGAATTCCATATCAATTTCGAAATCCATTTCGAATTCGAAATCCATATCGAATTCGAAATAAATATCGATATCGAAATCCATATCGAATTCGAAATCCATTTCGATTTCGAAATCCATAAAGAAATCCATTTTGATATCGAATTCCATATCAATTTCGAAATCCGTTTCGAATTCGAAATCCATATAGAATTCGAAATAAATATCGATATCGAAATCCATTTCGAATTCGAAATCCATTTCGATATCGAAATCCATTTCGATTTCGAAATCCATTTTGATTTCGAAATCCATATCGAAATACATTTCGATATAGAATTCCATACCAATTTCGAAATCCATTTCGAATTCGAAATCCATATCGATATCGAAATCCATATCGATATTAAAATCCATGTCGAATTTGAAATCCATTTCGATATCGAATTCAAAATGGATTTCGATATCAAAATCCATTTCGATATCAAAATCCATTTCGATATCAAAATCCATTTCGATATCGAAATCCATTTCGATATCAAAATCCATTTCGAATTCGAAATCCATTTCGATTTCGAAATCCATATCGAAATACAGTTCGATATCGAATTCCATATCAATTTCGAAATCCATTTCGATATCGAAATCCATATCGAATTCGAAATCCATTTCGATATCGAAATCCATTTCGACATCGAAATCCATTTCGGTATCGAAATCCATTTCGATATCGAATCCCATATCAATTTCGAAATCCATTTCGAATTCGAAATCCATATCGAATTCGAAATCCATATCGAATTCGAAATCCATTTCGATATCAAAATCCATTTCGAATTCGAAATCCATTTCGATTTCGAAATCCATATCGAAATCCATTTCGATATCGAATTCCATATCAATTTCGAAATCCATTTCGAATTCGAAATCCATATCGAATTCGAAATCCATTTCGATATCGAAATCCATATCGAATTCGAAATCCATTTCGATTTCGAAATCCATATCGAAATACATTTCGATATCGAATTCCATATCAATTTCGAAATCTATTTCGATATCGAAATCCATATCGAATTCGAAATCCATTTCGATATCGAAATCCATTTCGATATCGAAATCCATTTCGATTTCGAAATCGATTTCGGTATCGAAATCCATTTCGATATCGAATCCCATATCAATTTCGAAATCCATTTCGAATTCGAAATCCATTTCGATATCGAAATCCATTTCGATTTCGAAATCCATTTCGGAATCGAAATCCATACCGAAATCCATTTCGATATCGAAATCCATTTCGATATCAAAATCCATTTCGATATCGAAATCGATTTCGAATTCGAAATCCATTTCGATATCGAAATCCATAAAGAAATCCATTTTGATATCGAATTCCATATCAATTTCGAAATCCATATCGAATTCGAAATGGATTTCGATATCAAAATCCATTTCGATATCGAAATCCATTTCGAATTCGAAATCCATTTCGATATCGAAATCCATTTCGATTTCGAAATCCATATCGAAATCCATTTCGATATCGAATTCCATATCAATTTCGAAATCCATTTCGAATTCGAAATCCATTTCGATATCGAAATCCATATCGATATCGAAATCCATATCGAATTCGAAATCCATATCGATATCGAAATCCATATCGAATTCGAAATCCATTTCGATATCGAAATCCATTTCGATTTCGAAATCCATTTGGGTATCGAAATCCATAACGAAATCCATTTCGATTACGAAAATCATATAGAAATCCATTTCGATATCGAATTCCATATAAATTTCGAAATCCATTTCGAATTCGAAATCCATATCGATGTCGAAATCCATATAGAATTCGAAATCCATTTCGATATCGAAATCCATTTCGATTTCGAAATCCATACCGAAATCCATTTCGATATCGAATTCCATATCAATTTCGAAATCCATATCGAATTCGAAATAAATATCGATATCAAAATCCATATCGAATTCGAAATCCATTTCGATATCGAAATCCATTTCGATTTCGAAATCCATAAAGAAATCCATTTTGATATCGAATTCCATATAAATTTCGAAATCCATTTCGAATTCGAAATCCATTTCGATATCGCAATCCATATCGAATTCGAAATCGATTTCGAATTCGAAATCCATTTCGATATCGGGAATCCATTTCGATATCGAAATCCATTTCGAATTCGATATGGATTTCGAATTCGAAATGGATTTCGAAATTGATATGGAAGTCGATATCAAAATGGATTTCTTTATGGATATCGATATCGAAATCCATTTCGAATTCGAAATCCATTTCGATATCGAAATCCATTTCGATTTCGAAATCCATATCGAAATCCATTTCGATATCGAATTCCATATCAATTTCGAAATCCATTTCGAATTCGAAATCCATTTCGATATCGAATTCCATATCAATTTCGAAATCCATTTCGAATTCGAAATCCATATCGATATCGAAATCCATATCGATATCGAAATCCATGTCGAATTCGAAATCCATTTCGATATCGAAATCCATTTTGATTTCGAAATCCATAAAGAAATCCATTTCGAAATCGAATTCCATATAAATTTCGAAATCCATTTCGAATTCGAAATCCATTTCGATATCGAAATCCATATCGAATTCGAAATGGATTTCGATATCAAAATCCATTTCGATATCAAAATCCATTTCGATATCGAAATCCATTTCGAATTCGAAATCCATTTCGAATTCGAAATCCATTTCGATATCAAAATCCATTTCGAATTCGAAATCCATTTCGATATCGAAATTCATATCGAATTCGAAATCCATTTCGATATCGAAATCCATTTCGACATCGAAATCCATTTCGGTATCGAAATCCATTTCGATATCGAATCCCATATCAATTTCGAAATCCATTTCGAATTCGAAATCCATATCGAATTCGAAATCCATATCGAATTCGAAATCCATTTCGATATCGAAATCCATTTCGATTTCGAAATCCATATCGATATCGAAATCCATATCGATATCGAAATCCATGTCGAATTCGAAATCCATTTCGATATCGAAATCCATTTTGATTTCGAAATCCATAAAGAAATCCATTTCGAAATCGAATTCCATATAAATTTCGAAATCCATTTCGAATTCGAAATCCATTTCGATATCGAAATCCATATCGAATTCGAAATGGATTTCGATATCAAAATCCATTTCGATATCAAAATCCATTTCGATATCGAAATCCACTTCGAATTCGAAATCCATTTCGAATTCGAAATCCATTTCGATATCAAAATCCATTTCGAATTCGAAATCCATTTCGATATCGAAATCCATATCGAATTCGAAATCCATTTCGATATCGAAATCCATTTCGACATCGAAATCCATTTCGGTATCGAAATCCATTTCGATATCGAATCCCATATCAATTTCGAAATCCATTTCGAATTCGAAATCCATATCGAATTCGAAATCCATATCGAATTCGAAATCCATTTCGATATCGAAATCCATTTCGATTTCGAAATCCATTTCGGTATCGAAATCCATACCGAAATCCATTTCGATATCGAATTCCATATCAATTTCGAAATTCATCGATTTCGAAATCCATATCGAAATCCATTTCGATATCGAATTCCATATCAATTTTGAAATCCATTTCGAATTCGAAATCCATATCGATATCGAAATCCATTTCGATTTCGAAATTCATTTCGGTATCGAAATCCATACCGAAATCCATTTCGATTTCGAAAATCATATAGAAATCCATTTCGATATCGAATTCCATATACATTTCGAAATCCATACCGAAATCCATTTCGATATCGAATTCCATATCAATTTTGAAATCCATTTCGAATTCGAAATCCATATCGAATTCGAAATAAATATCGATATCGAAATCCATATCGAATTCGAAATCCATTTCGATATCGAAATCCATTTCGAAATCCATTTTGATATCGAATTCCATATAAATTTCGAAATCCATTTCGATTTCGAAATCCATATCGAAATACATTTCGATATCGAATTCCATATCAATTTCGAAATCCATTTCGAATTCGACATCCATATCGAATTCGAAATCCATATCGAATTCGAAATAAATATCGATATCGAAATCCATATCGAAGTCGAAATCCATTTCGATATCGAAATCCATTTCGAAATCCATTTTGATATCGAATTCCATATAAATTTCGAAATCCATTTCGAATTCGAAATCCATTTCGATATCGCAATCCATATCGAATTCGAAATGGATTTCGATATCAAAATCCATTTCGATATCCAAATCGATTTCGAATTCGAAATCCATTTCGATATCGAAATCCATTTCGAATGTGAAATCCATTTCGATATCGAAATCCATTTCGAATTCGAAATCCATAAAGAAATCCATTTTGATATCGAATTCCATATCAATTTCGAAATCCATTTCGAATTCGAAATCCATATCGAATTCGAAATAAATATCGATATCGAAATCCATATCGAATTCGAAATCCATTTCGATATCGAAATCCATTTCGATTTCGAAATCCAT
Source organism: Drosophila saltans (assembly GCA_018903575.1). Taxonomy (NCBI): domain Eukaryota; kingdom Metazoa; phylum Arthropoda; class Insecta; order Diptera; family Drosophilidae; genus Drosophila; species Drosophila saltans. The sequence goes on from JAEIGH010000331.1 coordinate 48,282, forward strand.
AAAGAAATCCATTTTGATATCGAATTCCATATCAATTTCGAAATCCATTTCGAATTCGAAATCCATATCGAATTCGAAATAAATATCGATATCGAAATCCATTTCGAATTCGAAGTCCATTTCGATATAGAAATCCATTTCGATATCGAAATCCATTTCGATATCGAAATCCATTTCGATTTCGAAATCCATTTTGATTTCGAAATCCATATCGAAATACATTTCGATATCGAATTCCATATCAATTTCGAAATCCATTTCGAATTCGAAATCCATATCGATATCGAAATCCATATCGATATCGAAATCCATGTCGAATTCGAAATCCATTTCGATATCGAAATCCATTTCGATTTCGAAATCCATATCGAAATCCATTTTGATATCGAATTCCATATCAATTTCGAAATCCATTTCGAATTCGAAATCCATATCGAATTCGAAATAAATATCGATATCGAAATCCATTTCGAATTCGAAGTCCATTTCGATATCGAAATCCATTTCGATATCAAAATCCATTTCGATTTCGAAATCCATTTTGATTTCGAAATCCATATCGAAATACATTTCGATATCGAATTCCATATCAATTTCGAAATCCATTTCGAATTCGAAATCCATATCGATATCGAAATCCATATCGATATCGAAATCCATGTCGAATTCGAAATCCATTTCGATATCGAAATCCATTTCGATTTCGAAATCCATATCGAAATCCATTTCGAATTCGAAATCCATTTCGATATCGCAATCCATATCGAATTCGAAATGGATTTCGATATCAAAATCCATTTCGATATCGAAATCGATTTCGAATTCGAAATCCATTTCGATATCGAAATCCATTTCGAATTCGAAATCCATAAAGAAATCCATTTTGATATCGAATTCCATATCAATTTCGAAATCCATTTCGAATTCGAAATCCATATCGACTTCAAAATAAATGTCGATATCGAAATTCATTTCGAATTCGAAATCCATTTCGATATCGAAATCCATTTCGAATTCGAAATCCATAAAGAAATCCATTTTGATATCGAATTCCATATCAATTTCGAAATCCATTTCGAATTCGAAATCCATATCGACTTCAAAATAAATGTCGATATCGAAATCCATTTCGAATTCGAAATCCATTTCGATATCGAAATCCATTTCGATTTCGAAATCCATTTCGATTTCGAAATCCATTTTGATTTCGAAATCCATATCGAAATCCATTTCGATATCGAATTCCATATCAATTTCGAAATCCATTTCGAATTCGAAATCCATTTCGATATCGAAATCCATATCGAATTCGAAATCCATATCGAATTCGAAATCCATATCGATATCGAAATCCATATCGAATTCGAAATCCATTTCGATATCGAAATCCATTTCGATTTCGAAATCCATAAAGAAATCCATTTTGATATCGAATTCCATATAAATTTCGAAATCCATTTCGATTTCGAAATCCATTTCGATTTCGAAATCCATTTCGATTTCGAAATCCATTTCGATTTCGAAATCCATATCGAAATACATTTCGATATCGAATTCCATATCAATTTCGAAATCCATTTCGAATTCGAAATCCATATCGAATTCGAAATCCATATCGAATTCGAAATAAATATCGATATCGAAATCCATATCGAAGTCGAAATCCATTTCGATATCGAAATCCATTTCGATTTCGAAATCCATTAAGAAATCCATTTTGATATCGAATTCCATATAAATTTCGAAATCCATTTCGAATTCGAAATCCATTTCGATATCGCAATCCATATCGAATTCGAAATGGATTTCGATATCAAAATCCATTTCGATATCCAAATCGATTTCGAATTCGAAATCCATTTCGATATCGAAATCCATTTCGAATGTAAAATCCATTTCGATATCGAAATCCATTTCGAATTCGAAATCCATAAAGAAATCCATTTTGATATCGAATTCCATATCAATTTCGAAATCCATTTCGAATTCGAAATCCATAAAGAAATCCATTTTGATATCGAATTCCATATCAATTTCGAAATCCATTTCGAATTCGAAATCCATATCGAATTCGAAATAAATATCGATATCGAAATCCATATCGAATTCGAAATCCATTTCGATATCGAAATCCATTTCGATTTCGAAATCCATAAAGAAATCCATTTTGATATCGAATTCCATATCAATTTCGAAATCCATTTCGAATTCGAAATCCATATCGAATTCGAAATAAATATCGATATCGAAATCCATTTCGAATTCGAAGTCCATTTCGATATAGAAATCCATTTCGATATCGAAATCCATTTCGATTTCGAAATCCATTTTGATTTCGAAATCCATATCGAAATACATTTCGATATCGAATTCCATATCAATTTCGAAATCCATTTCGAATTCGAAATCCATATCGATATCGAAATCCATATCGATATCTAAATCCATGTCGAATTCGAAATCCATTTCGATATCGAAATCCATTTCGATTTCGAAATCCATATCGAAATCCATTTTGATATCGAATTCCATATCAATTTCGAAATCCATTTCGAATTCGAAATCCATATCGAATTCGAAATAAATATCGATATCGAAATCCATTTCGAATTCGAAGTCCATTTCGATATCGAAATCCATTACGATATCGAAATCCATTTCGATATCGAAATCCATTTCGATTTCGAAATCCATTTTGTTTTCGAAATCCATATCGAAATACATTTCGATATCGAATTTCATATCAATTTCGAAATCCATTTCGAATTCGAAATCCATATCGATATCGAAATCCATATCGATATCGAAATCCATGTCGAATTCGAAATCCATTTCGATATCGAAATCCATTTCGATTTCGAAATCCATATCGAAATCCATTTCGAATTCGAAATCCATTTCGATATCGCAATCCATATCGAATTCGAAATGGATTTCGATATCAAAATCCATTTCGATATCGAAATCGATTTCGAATTCGAAATCCATTTCGATATCGAAATCCATTTCGAATTCGAAATCCATAAAGAAATCCATTTTGATATCGAATTCCATATCAATTTCGAAATCCATTTCGAATTCGAAATCCATATCGACTTTAAAATAAATGTCGATATCGAAATCCATTTCGAATTCGAAATCCATTTCGATATCGAAATCCATTTCGAATTCGAAATCCATAAAGAAATCCATTTTGATATCGAATTCCATATCAATTTCGAAATCCATTTCGAATTCGAAATCCATATCGACTTCAAAATAAATGTCGATATCGAAATCCAATTCGAATTAAAAATCCATTTCGATATCGAAATCCATTTCGATTTCGAAATCCATTTTGATTTCGAAATCCATATCGAAATCCATTTCGATATCGAATTCCATATCAATTCCGAAATCCATTTCGAATTCGAAATCCATTTCGATATCGAAATCCATATCGAATTCGAAATCCATATCGAATTCGAAATCCATATCGATATCGAAATCCATATCGAATTCGAAATCCATTTCGATATCGAAATCCATTTCGATTTCGAAATCCATTTCGGTATCGAAATCCATACCGAAATCCATTTCGATTTCGAAAATCATATAGAAATCCATTTCGATATCGAATTCCATATAAATATCGAAATCCATTTCGAATTCGAAATCCATATCGATGTCGAAATCCATATCGAATTCGAAATCCATTTTGATATCGAATTCCATATCAATTTCGAAATCCATATCGAATTCGAAATCCATATCGAATTCGAAATCCATATCGATATCGAAAACCATATCGAATTCGAAATCCATTTCGATATCGAAATCCATTTCGATTTCGAAATCCATTTCGGTATCGAAATCCATACCGAAATCCATTTCGATTTCGAAAATCATATAGAAATCCATTTCGATATCGAATTCCATATAAATATCGAAATCCATTTCGAATTCGAAATCCATTTCGATATCGAAATCCATTTCGATTTCGAAATCCATTTCGGTATCGAAATCCATACCGAAATCCATTTCGATATCGAATTCCATATCATTTAATCCATTTTCGAAATCCATTTCGAATTCGAAATCCATATCGAATTCGAAATAAATATCGATATCGAAATCCATTTCGAATTCGAAATCCATTTCGATATCGAAATCCATTTCGATATCGAAATCCATTTCGATTTCGAAATCCATTTTGATTTCGAAATCCATATCGAAATACATTTCGATATCGAATTCCATATCAATTTCGAAATCCATTTCGAATTCGAAATCCATATCGATATCGAAATCCATATCGATATCGAAATCCATGTCGAATTTGAAATCCATTTCGATATCGAATTCAAAATCGAAATCCATTTCGATATCAAAATCCATTTCGAATTCGAAATCCATTTCGATTTCGAAATCCATATCGAAATACATTTCGATATCGAATTCCATATCAATTTCGAAATCCATTTCGATATCGAAATCCATATCGAATTCGAAATCCATTTCGATATCGAAATCCATTTCGACATCGAAATCCATTTCGGTATCGAAATCCATTTCGATATCGAAATCCCATTTCGATTTCGAAATCCATTTCGAAATCCATTTCGAATTCGAAATCCATTTCGATATTCGAAATCCATATCGAATTTCGAAATCCATTTCGATATCGAAATCCATATCGAATTCGAAATCCATTTCGATATCGAAATCCATATCGAATTCGAAATCCATTTCGATATCGAAATCCATTTCGACATCGAAATCCATTTCGGTATCGAAATCCATTTCGATATCGAATTCCATATCAATTTCGAAATCCATTTCGAATTCGAAATAAATCCGATATCGAAATCCATATCGAATTCGAAATCCATATCGAATTCGAAATCCATTTCGATATCGAAATCCATTTCGATTTCGAAATCCATTTCGGATATCGAAATCCATACCGAAATCCATTTCGATATCGAATTCCATATCAATTTCGAAATCCATTTCGAATTCGAAATCCATATCGAATTCGAAATCCATATCGAATTCGAAATAAATATCGATATCGAAATCCATATCGATTTCGAAATCCATTTCGATATCGAAATCCATTTTGATATCGAATTCCATATAAATTTCGAAATCCATTTCGAATTCGAAATCCATTTCGATATCGCAATCCATATCGAATTCGAAATGGATTTCGATATCAAAATCCATTTCGATATCCAAATCGATTTCGAATTCGAAATCCATTTCGATATCGAAATCCATTTCGAATTCGAAATCCATTTCGATATCGAAATCCATTTCGAATTCGAAATCCATAAAGAAATCCATTTTGATATCGAATTCCATATCAATTTCGAAATCCATTTCGAATTCGAAATCCATATCGAATTCGAAATAAATATCGATATCGAAATCCATATCGAATTCGAAATCCATTTCGATATCGAAATCCATTTCGATTTCGAAATCCATAAAGAAATCCATTTTGATATCGAATTCCATATCAATTTCGAAATCCATTTCGAATTCAAAATCCATATCGAATTCGAAATAAATATCGATATCGAAATCCATTTCGAATTCGAAGTCCATTTCGATATAGAAATCCATTTCGATATCGAAATCCATTTCGATATCGAAATCCACTCAATTCGATTTCGAAATCCATTTTGATTTCGAAATCCATATCGAAATACATTTCGATATCGAATTCCATATCAATTTCGAAATCCATTTCGAATTCGAAATCCATTTCGATATCGAAATCCATTTCGATTTCGAAATCCATTTCGATATCGAAATCCATTTTGATATCGAATTCCATATAAATTTCGAAATCCATTTCGAATTCGAAATCCATTTCGATATCGCAATCCATATCGAATTCGAAATGGATTTCGATATCAAAATCCATTTCGATATCCAAATCGATTTCGAATTCGAAATCCATTTCGATATCGAAATCCATTTCGAATTCGAAATCCATTTCGATATCGAAATCCATTTCGAATTCGAAATCCATAAAGAAATCCATTTTGATATCGAATTCCATATCAATTTCGAAATCCATTTCGAATTCGAAATCCATATCGAATTCGAAATAAATATCGATATCGAAATCCATATCGAATTCGAAATCCATTTCGATATCGAAATCCATTTCGATTTCGAAATCCATAAAGAAATCCATTTTGATATCGAATTCCATATCAATTTCGAAATCCATTTCGAATTCGAAATCCATATCGAATTCGAAATAAATATCGATATCGAAATCCATTTCGAATTCGAAGTCCATTTCGATATAGAAATCCATTTCGATATCGAAATCCATTTCGATATCGAAATCCAATTCGATTTCGAAATCCATTTTGATTTCGAAATCCATATCGAAATACATTTCGATATCGAATTCCATATCAATTTCGAAATCCATTTCGAATTCGAAATCCATATCGATATCGAAATCCATATCGATATCGAAATCCATGTCGAATTCGAAATCCATTTCGATATCGAAATCCATTTCGATTTCGAAATCCATATCGAAATCCATTTTGATATCGAATTCCATATCAATTTCGAAATCCATTTCGAATTCGAAATCCATATCGAATTCGAAATAAATATCGATATCGAAATCCATTTCGAATTCGAAATCCATTTCGATATCGAAATCCATTTCGATATCGAAATCCATTTCGATATCGAAATCCATTTCGATATCGAAATCCATTTCGATATCGAAATCCATTTCGATTTCGAAATCCATAAAGAAATCCATTTTGATATCGAATTCCATATCAATTTCGAAATCCATTTCGAATTCGAAATCCATATCGAATTCGAAATAAATATCGATATCGAAATCCATTTCGAATTCGAAGTCCATTTCGATATAGAAATCCATTTCGATATCGAAATCCATTTCGATATCGAAATCCATTTCGATTTCGAAATCCATATCGAAATCCATTTTGATATCGAATTCCATATCAATTTCGAAATCCATTTCGAATTCGAAATCCATATCGAATTCGAAATAAATATCGATATCGAAATCCATTTCGAATTCGAAATCCATATCGAATTCGAAATAAATATCGATATCGAAATCCATATCGAATTCCATATCAATTTCGAAATCCATTTCGAATTCGAAATCCATATCGAATTCGAAATAAATATCGATATCGAAATCCATTTCGAATTCGAAGTCCATTTCGATATCGAAATCCATTTCGATATCGAAATCCATTTCGATATCGAAGTCCATTTCGATTTCGAAATCCATTTTGATTTCGAAATCCATATCGAAATACATTTCGATATCGAATTCCATATCAATTTCGAAATCCATTTCGAATTCGAAATCCATATCGATATCGAAATCCATATCGATATCGAAATCCATGTCGAATTCGAAATCCATTTCGATATCGAAATCCATTTCGATTTCGAAATCCATATCGAAATCCATTTCGAATTCGAAATCCATTTTGATATCGCAATCCATATCGAATTCGAAATGGATTTCGATATCAAAATCCATTTCGATATCGAAATCGATTTCGAATTCGAAATCCATTTCGATATCGAAATCCATAAAGAAATCCATTTTGATATCGAATTCCATATCAATTTCGAAATCCATTTCGAATTCGAAATCCATATCGACTTCAAAATAAATGTCGATATCGAAATCCATTTCGAATTCGAAATCCATTTCGATATCGAAATCCATTTCGATATCGAAATCCATTTCGATTTCGAAATCCATTTTGATTTCGAAATCCATATCGAAATCCATTTCGATATCGAATTCCATATCAATTTCGAAATCCATTTCGAATTCGAAATCCATTTCGATATCGAAATCCATATCGAATTCGAAATCCATATCGAATTCGAAATCCATATCGATATCGAAATCCATATCGAATTCGAAATCCATTTCGATATCGAAATCCATTTCGATTTCGAAATCCATTTCGGTATCGAAATCCATACCGAAATCCATTTCGATTTCGAAAATCATATAGAAATCCATTTCGATATCGAATTCCATATAAATTTCGAAATCCATTTCGAATTCGAAATCCATATCGAATTCGAAATCCATTTCGATATCGAAATCCATTTCGATTTCGAAATCCATTTCGGTATCGAAATCCATACCGAAATCCATTTCGATATCGAATTCCATATCAATTTCGAAATCCATTTCGAATTCGAAATCCATATCGAATTCGAAATTCGAATAAAATATCGATATCGAAATCCATATCGAATTCGAAATCCATTTCGATATCGAAATCCATTTCGATATCGAAATCCATTTCGATATCGAAATCCATTTCGATATCGAAATCCATTTCGATTTCGAAATCCATAAAAGAAATCCATTTCGATATCGAAATCCATTTCGATATCGAAATCCATTTCGATTTCGAAATCCATTTTGATTTCGAAATCCATATCGAAATACATTTGGATATCGAATTCCATATCAATTTCGAAATCCATTTCGAATTCAAAATCCATATCGATATCGAAATCCATATCGACATCGAAATCCATGTCGAATTTGAAATCCATTTCGATATCGAATTCAAAATGGATTTCGATATCAAAATCCATTTCGATATCAAAATCCATTTCGATATCAAAATCCATTTCGATATCGAAATCCATTTCGAATTCGAAATCCATTTCGATATCAAAATCCATTTCGAATTCGAAATCCATTTCGATTTCGAAATCTATATCGAAATACAGTTCGATATCGAATTCCATATCAATTTCGAAATCCGATTCGATATCGAAATCCATATCGAATTCGAAATCCATTTCGATATCGAAATCCATTTCGACATCGAAATCCATTTCGGTATCGAAATCCATTTCGATATTGAATCCCATATCAATTTCGAAATCCATTTCGAATTCGAAATCCATATCGAATTCGAAATCCATATCGAATTCGAAATCCATTTCGATATCAAAATCCATTTCGAATTCGAAATCCATTTCGATTTCGAAATCCATATCGAAATCCATTTCGATTTCGAAATCCATATCGAAATCCATGTCGAATTCGAAATGGATTTCGATATCAAAATCCATTTCGATATCGAAATCCATTTCGAATTCGAAATCCATTTCGATATCGAAATCCATTTCGATTTCGAAATCCATATCGAAATCCATTTCGATATCGAATTCCATATCAATTTCGAAATCCATTTCGAATTCGAAATCCATTTCGATATCGAAATCCATATCGATATCGAAATCCATATCGAATTCGAAATCCATATCGATATCGAAATCCATATCGAATTCGAAATCCATTTCGATATCGAAATCCATTTCGATTTCGAAATCCATTTCGGTATCGAAATCCATAACGAAATCCATTTCGATTTCGAAAATCATATAGAAATCCATTTCGATATCGAATTCCATATAAATTTCGAAATCCATTTCGAATTCGAAATCCATATCGATGTCGAAATCCATATCGAATTCGAAATCCATTTCGATATCGAAATCCATTTCGATTTCGAAATCCATACCGAAATCCATTTCGATATCGAATTCCATATCAATTTCGAAATCCATATCGAATTGGAAATAAATATCGATATCGAAATCCATATCGAATTCGAAATCCATTTCGATATCGAAATCCATTTCGATATCGAAATCCATTTCGATTTCGAAATCCATAAAGAAATCCATTTTGATATCGAATTCCATATAAATTTCGAAATCCATTTCGAATTCGAAATCCATTTCGATATCGCAATCCATATCGAATTCGAAATGGATTTCGATATCAAAATCCATTTCGATATCGAAATCGATTTCGAATTCGAAATCCATTTCGATATCGGGAATCCATTTCGATATCGAAATCCATTTCGAATTCGAAATCCATAAAGAAATCCATTTTGATATCGACTTCCATATCAATTTCGAAATCCATATCGAATTCGAAATAAATATCGATATCGAAATCCATTTCGATATCGAAATCCATTTCGATTTCGAAATCCATTTTAATTTCAAAATCCATATCGAAATACATTTCGATATCGAATTCCATATCAATTTCGAAATCCATTTCGAATTCGAAATCCATATCGATATCGAAATCCATATCGATATCGAAATCCATGTCGAATTCGAAATCCATTTCGATATCGAAATCCATTTCGATTTCGAAATCCATATCGAAATCCATTTCGAATTCGAAATCCATTTCGATATCGCAATCCATATCGAATTCGAAATGGATTTCGATATCAAAATCCATTTCGATATCGAAATCGATTTCGAATTCGAAATCCATTTCGATATCGAAATCCATTACGAATTCGAAATCCATAAAGAAATCCATTTTGATATCGAATTCCATATCAATTTCGAAATTCATTTCGAATTCGAAATCCATTTCGATTTCGAAATCCATTTTAATTTCGAAATCCATATCGAAATACATTTCGATATCGAATTCCATATCAATTTCGAAATCCATTTCGAATTCGAAATCCATATCGATATCGAAATCCATATCGATATCGAAATCCATGTCGAATTCGAAATCCATTTCGATATCGAAATCCATTTCGAATTCGAAATCCATTTCGATATCGAAATCCATTTCGATTTCGAAATCCATTTCGATATCGAAATCCATTTCGATTTCGAAATCCATATAGAAATCCATTTCGATATCGAATTCCATATCAATTTTGAAATCAATTTCGAATTCGAAATCCATATCGATATCGAAATCCATTTCGATTTCGAAATTCATTTCGGTATCGAAATCCATACCGAAATCCATTTCGATTTCGAAAATCATATAGAAATCCATTTCGATATTGAATTCCATATAAATTTCGAAATCCATTTCGGTATCGAAATCCATACCGAAATCCATTTCGATATCGAAATCCATATCGAATTCGAAATAAATATCGATATCGAAATCCATATCGAATTCGAAATCCATTTCGATATCGAAATCCATTTCGATTTCGAAATCCATAAAGAAATCCATTTTGATATCGAATTCCATATATTTGAAAATTTTTTCGAAATCCATTTTGATTTCGAAATCCATATCGAAATACATTTCGATATCGAATTCCATATCAATTTCGAAATCCATTTCGAATTCGAAATCCATATCGAATTTGAAATCCATATCGAATTCGAAATAAATATCGATATCGAAATCCATATCGAAGTCGAAATCCATTTCGATATCGAAATCCATTTCGATATCGAAATCCATTTCGATATCGAAATCCATTTCGATTTCGAAATTCATAAAGAAATGCATTTTGATATCGAATTCCATATAAATTTCGAAATCCATTTCGAATTCGAAATCCATATCGAATTCGAAATAAATATCGATATCGAAATCCATGTCGAATTCGAAATCCATTTCGATATCGAAATCCATTTCGATTTCGAAATCCATAAAGAAATCCATTTTGATATCGAATTCCATATAAATTTCGAAATCCATTTCGAATTCGAAATCCATTTCGATATCGCAATCCATATCGAATACGAAATGGATTTCGATATCAAAATCCATTTCGATATCGAAATCGATTTCGAATTCGAAATCCATTTCGATATCGAAATCCATTTCGAATTCGAAATCCATTTCGAATTCGAAATCCATTTCGATATCGAAATCCATTTCGAATTCGAAATCCATTTCGATATCAAAATCCATTTCGAATTCGAAATCCATTTCGATATCGAAATCCATATCGAATTCGAAATCCATTTCGATATCGAAATCCATTTCGACATCGAAATCCATTTCGGTATCGAAATCCATTTCGACATCGAATCCCATATCAATTTCGAAATCCATTTCGAATTCGAAATCCATATCGAATTCGAAATCCATATCGAATTCGAAATCCATTTCGATATCGAAATCCATTTCGATTTCGAAATCCATTTTGTTATCGAAATCCATACCGAAATCCATTTCGATATCGAATTCCATATCAATTTCGAAATTCATTTCGAATTCGAAATCCATATCGAATTCGAAATGGATTTCGATATCAAAATCCATTTCGATATCGAAATCCATTTCGAATTCGAAATCCATTTCGATATCGAAATCCATTTCGATTTCGAAATCCATATAGAAATCCATTTCGATATCGAATTCCATATCAATTTTGAAATCCATTTCGAATTCGAAATCCATATCGATATCGAAATCCATTTCGATTTCGAAATTCATTTCGGTATCGAAATCCATACCGAAATCCATTTCGATTTCGAAAATCATATAGAAATCCATTTCGATATCGAATTCCATATAAATTTCGAAATCCATTTCGGTATCGAAATCCATTTCGGTATCGAAATCCATACCGAAATCCATTTCGATATCGAATTCCATATCAATTTCGAAATCCATTTCGAATTCGAAATCCATATCGAATTCGAAATAAATATCGATATCGAAATCCATATCGAATTCGAAATCCATTTCGATATCGAAATCCATTTCGATTTCGAAATCCATAAAGAAATCCATTTTGATATCGAATTCCATATAAATTTCGAAATCCATTTCGATTTCGAAATCCATTTTGATTTCGAAATCCATATCGAATTCGAAATCCATATCGAATTCGAAATAAATATCGATATCGAAATCCATATCGAAGTCGAAATCCATTTCGATATCGAAATCCATTTCGATTTCGAAATCCATAAAGAAATCCATTTTGATATCGAATTCCATATAAATTTCGAAATCCATTTCGAATTCGAAATCCATATCGAATTCGAAATAAATATCGATATCGAAATCCATATCGAATTCGAAATCCATTTCGATATCGAAATCCATTTCGATTTCGAAATCCATAAAGAAATCCATTTTGATATCGAATTCCATATAAATTTCGAAATCCATTTCGAATTCGAAATCCATTTCGATATCGCAATCCATATCGAATACGAAATGGATTTCGATATCAAAATCCATTTCGATATCGAAATCGATTTCGAATTCGAAATCCATTTCGATATCGAAATCCATTTCGAATTCGAAATCCATAAAGAAATCCATTTTGATATCGAATTCCATATCAATTTCGAAATCCATTTCGAATTCGAAATCCATATCGAATTCGAAATAAATATCGATATCGAAATCCATTTCGAATTCGAAGTCCATTTCGATATCGAAATCCATTTCCATTTCGAAATCCATTTTGATTTCGAAGTCCATATCGAAATACATTTCGATATCGAATTCCATATCAATTTCGAAATCCATTTCGAATTCGAAATCCATATCGATATCGAAATCCATATCGATATCGAAATCCATGTCGAATTCGAAATCCATTTCGATATCGAAATCCATTTCGATTTCGAAATCCATATCGAAATCCATTTCGAATTCGAAATCCATTTCGATATCGCAATCCATATCGAATTCGAAATGGATTTCGATATCAAAATCCATTTCGATATCGAAATCGATTTCGAATTCGAAATCCATTTCGATATCGAAATCCATTTCGAATTCGAAATCCATAAAGAAATCCATTTTGATATCGAATTCCATATCAATTTCGAAATCCATTTCGAATTCGAAATCCATATCGACTTCAAAATAAATGTCGATATCGAAATCCATTTCGATTTCGAAATCCATTTCGATATCGAAGTCCATTTCGATATCGAAATCCATTTCCATTTCGAAATCCATTTTGATTTCGAAATCCATATCGAAATCCATTTCGATATCGAATTCCATATCAATTTCGAAATCCATTTCGAATTCGAAATCCATTTCGATATCGAAATCCATATCGAATTCGAAATCCATATCGAATTCGAAATCCATATCGATATCGAAATCCATATCGAATTCGAAATCCATTTCGATATCGAAATCCATTTCGATTTCGAAATCCATTTCGGTATCGAAATCCATACCGAAATCCATTTCGATTTCGAAAATCATATAGAAATCCATTTCGATATCGAATTCCATATAAATTTCGAAATCCATATCGAATTCGACATCCATTTCGATATCGAAATCCATTTCGATTTCGAAATCCATTTCGGTATCGAAATCCATACCGAAATCCATTTCGATATCGAATTCCATATCAATTTCGAAATCCATTTCGAATTCGAAATCCATATCGAATTCGAAATAAATATCGATATCGAAATCCATATCGAATTCGAAATCCATTTCGATATCGAAATCCATTTCGATATCGAAATCCATTTCGATTTCGAAATCCATAAAGAAATCCATTTTGATATCGAATTCCATATCAATTTCGAAATCCATTTCGAATTCGAAATCCATATAGAATTCGAAATAAATATCGATATCGAAATCCATTTCGAATTCGAAATCCATTTCGATATCGAAATCCATTTCGATTTCGAAATCCATTTTGATTTCGAAATCCATATCGAAATACATTTCGATATCGAATTCCATATCAATTTCGAAATCCACTTCGAATTCGAAATCCATATCGATATCGAAATCCATATCGATATCGAAATCCATGTCGAATTTGAAATCCATTTCGATATCGAATTCAAAATGGATTTCGATATCAAAATCCATTTCGATATCGAAATCCATTTCGAATTCGCAATCCATTTCGATATCAAAATCCATTTTGAATTCGAAATCCATTTCGATTTCGAAATCCATATCGAAATACAGTTCGATATCGAATTCCATATCAATTTCGAAATCCATTTCGATATCGAAATCCATATCGAATTCGAAATCCATTTCGATATCGAAATCCATTTCGACATCGAAATCCATTTCGGTATCGAAATCCATTTCGATATCGAATCCCATATCAATTTCGAAATCCATTTCGAATTCGAAATCCATATCGAATTCGAAATCCATATCGAATTCGAAATCCATTTCGATATCGAAATCCATTTCGATTTCGAAATCCATTTCGGTATCGAAATCCATACCGAAATCCATTTCGATATCGAATTCCATATCAATTTCGAAATCCATTTCGAATGGATTTCGAATTCGAAATGGATTTCGAAATTGATAAGGAATTCGATATCGAAATAGATTTCGATATGGATTTTGAAATGGATTTCGATATCGAAATGGATTTCGATATTGAAATTGATTTCGAAATTGATATGGAATTCGATATCGAAATGGATTTCGGTATGGATTTCGAAACCGAAATGGATTTCGAAATCGAAATGGATTTCGATATCGAAATGGATTTCGAATTCGATATGGATTTCGAATTCGATATGGATTTCGAATTCGATATGGATTTCGATATCGATATGGAATTCGATATCGAAATGGATTTCGATATGGATTTCGAAATCGAAATGGATTTCGAATTCGAAATGGATTTGCAAAATCCATTTCGATATCAAAATCCATTTCGATATCGAAATGGATTTCGATATCGAAATGGATTTCGAATTCGAAATGGATTTCGATATCGAAATGGATTTCGAATTCGAAATGGATTTCGATATCGAAATGGATTTCGAATTCGAAATGGATTTCGATATCGATATTTATTTCGAATTCGATATGGATTTCGAATTCGAAATGGATTTCGATATCAAAATGGATTTCTTTATGGATTTCGAAATCGAAATGGATTTCGATATCGAAATGGATTTCGAATTCGATATGGATTTCGATATCGATATTTATTTCGAATTCGATATGGATTTCGAAATTGATATGGAATTCGATATCGATATGGAATTCGATATCGAAATGGATTTCGATATGGATTTCGAAATCGAAATGGATTTCGAATTCGAAATGGATTTTGATATCGAAATGGATTTCGAATTCGAAATGGATTTCGAATTCGAAATGGATTTCGATATCGAAATGGATTTTGATATCGAAATGGATTTTGATATCGAAATGGATTTTGATATCGAAATCCATTTCGAATTCGATATGGATTTCGATATCGAAATGGATTTCGAAATTTATATGGAATTCGATTTCGAAATGGATTTCTTTATGGATTTCGAATTCGAAATGGATTTCGAAATTGATATGGAATTCGATATCGAAATGTATTTCGATATGGATTTCGAAATCAAAATGGATTTCGAAATCGAAATGGATTTCGATATCGAAATGGATTTCGATATCGAAATGGATTTCGAATTCGAAATGGATTTCGATATCGAAATGGATTTCGAATTCGAAATGGATTTCGATATCGATATTTATTTCGAATTCGATATGGATTTCGAATTCGAAATGGATTTCGAAATTGATATGGAATTCGATATCAAAATGGATTTCTTTATGGATTTCGAAATCGAAATGGATTTCGATATCGAAATGGATTTCGATATCGATATGGATTTCGATATCGATATTTATTTCGAATTCGATATGGATTTCGAATTCGAAATGGATTTCGAATTCGAAATGGATTTCGATATCGAAATGGATTTCGAAATTGATATGGAATTCGATATCGAAATGTATTTCGATATGGATTTCGAAATCGAAATGGATTTCGATATCGAAATGGATTTCGAATTCGATATGGATTTCGAATTCGAAATGGATTTCGAAATTGATATGGAATTCGATATCGAAATGGATTTCGAATTCGATATGGATTTCGAATTCGAAATGGATTTCGAAATTGATATGGAATTCGATATCGAAATGGATTTCGATATGGATTTCGAAATCGAAATGGATTTCGAACTCGAAATGGATTTTGATATCGAAATGGATTTCGAATTCGAAATGGATTTCGAAATTGATATGGAATTCGATTTCGAAATGGATTTCTTTATGGATTTCGAAATCGAAATGGATTTCGATATCGAAATGGATTTTGATATCGAAATGGATTTCGAATTCGAAATGGATTTCGAAATTGATATGGAATTCGATATCGAAATGGATTTTGATATCGAAATGGATTTCGAATTCGAAATGGATTTCGAAATTGATATGGAATTCGATATCGAAATGGATTTCGATATGGATTTCGAAATCGAAATGGATTTCGAATTCGAAATGGATTTTGATATCGAAATGGATTTCGAATTCGAAATGGATTTCGAAATTGATATGAAATTCATTATCGAAATGGATTTCGATATGGATTTCGAAATCGAAATGGATTTCGAATTCGAAATGGATTTTGATATCGAAATGGATTTCGAATTCAAAATGGATTTCGAAATTTATATGGAATTCGATTTCGAAATGGATTTCTTTATGGATTTCGAAATCGAAATGGATTTCGATATCGAAATGGATTTCGAATTCGATATGGATTTCGAATTCGATATGGATTTCGAATTCGAAATGGATTTCGAAATTGATATGGGATTCGATATCGAAATGGATTTCGATACCGAAATGGATTTCGATGTCGAAATGGATTTCGATATCGAAATGGATTTCGAATTCGATATGGATTTCGATATCGAAATGGATTTCGAAATTGATATGGAATTCGATATCGAACTGTATTTCGATATGGATTTCGAAATCGAAATGGATTTCGAATTCAAAATGGATTTTGATATCGAAATGGATTTCGAATTCGAAATGGATTTCGATATCGAAATGGATTTTGATATCGAAATGGATTTTGATATCGAAATGGATTTTGATATCGAAATCCATTTTGAATTCGATATCGAAATGGATTTCAAATTCGACATGGATTTCGATATCGATATGGATTTCGATATCGATATGGATTTCGAATTCGATATGGATTTCGAATTCGAAATGGATTTCGATATCGATATTTATTTCGAATTCTATATGGATTTCGAATTCGAAATGGATTTCGAAATTGATATGGAATTCGATATCAAAATGGATTTCTTTATGGATTTCGAAATCGAAATGGATTTCGATATCGAAATGGATTTCGATATCGAAATGGATTTCGAATTCGATATGGATTTCGATATCGATATTTATTTCGAATTCGATATGGATTTCGAATTCGAAATGGATTTCGAAATTGATATGGAATTCGATATCGAAATGGATTTCGGTATGGATTTCGATACCGAAATGGATTTCGAAATCGAAATGGATTTCGATATCGAAATGGATGTCGAATTCGATATGGATTTCGACATCGATATGGATTTCGAATTCGAAATGGATTTCGAAATTTATATGGAATTCGATATCGAAATGGATTTCTATATAATTTTCGAAATCGAAATGGATTTCGGTATGGATTTCGATACCGAAATGGATTTCGAAATCGAAATGGATTTCGATATCGAAATGGATTTCGAATTCGATATGGATTTCGATATCGATATGGATTTCGAATTCGATATGGATTTCGAATTCGATATGGATTTCGATATCGAAATGGATTTCGAATTCGAAATGGATTTCGAAATTGATATGGAATTCGATATCGAAATGGATTTCGATATGGATTTCGAAATCAAAATGTATTTCGAAATCGAAATGGATTTCGATATCGAAATGGATTTCGATATCGAAATGGATTTCGATATCGAAATGGATTTCGAATTCGAAATGGATTTCGATATCGACATTTATTTTGAAGTCGATATGGATTTCGAATTCGAAATGGATTTCGAAATTGATATGGAATTCGATATCAAAATGAATTTCTTTATGGATTTCGAATTCGAAATGGATTTCGATATCGAAATGGATTTTGATATCGAAATCCATTTCGAATTCGATATGGATTGCGATATCGAAATGGATTTCGAATTCGAAATGGATTTCGATATGGATTTCGAAATCGAAATGGATTTCGATATCGAAATGGATTTCGAAATCGAAATGGATTTCGAATTGGAAATGGATTTTGATATCGAAATGGATTTCGAATTCGAAATGGATTTCGAAATTGATATGGAATTCATTATCGAAATGGATTTCGATATGGATTTCGAAATCGAAATGGATTTCGAATTCGAAATGGATTTTGATATCGAAATGGATTTCGAATTCGAAATGGATTTCGAAATTTATATGGAATTCGATTTCGAAATGGATTTCT
The DNA here is from genome assembly GCA_018903575.1 of Drosophila saltans. NCBI lineage: Eukaryota > Metazoa > Arthropoda > Insecta > Diptera > Drosophilidae > Drosophila > Drosophila saltans. Next base: position 67,400 of record JAEIGH010000331.1, read on the forward strand.
TTATGGATTTCGAAATCGAAATGGATTTCGATATCGAAATGGATTTCGAATTCGACATGGATTTCGATATCGATATGGATTTCGAATTCGAAATGGATTTCGAAATTTATATGGAATTCGATATCGAAATGTATTTCGATATGGATTTCGAAATCAAAATGGATTTCGAAATCGAAATGGATTTCGATATCGAAATGGATTTCGAATTCGAAATGGATTTCGAAATTGATATGGAATTCGATATCGAAATGGATTTCGATATGGATTTCGAAATCGAAATGGATTTCGATATCGAAATGGATTTCGAATTCGAAATGGATATGGAATGATATGGAATTCGATATCGAAATGGATTTCGATATGGATTTCGAAATCGAAATGGATTTCGAATTCAAAATGGATTTCGAATTCGAAATGGATTTCGATATCGAAATGGATTTTGATATCGAAATCCATTTCGATATCGAAATGGATTTCGAAATTTATATGGAAATGGATTTCTTTATGGATTTCGAAATCGAAATGGATTTCGATATCGAAATGGATTTCGAATTCGATATGGATTTCGATATCGATATGGATTTCGAATTCGAAATGGATTTCGAAATTGATATGGAATTCGATATCGAAATGTATTTCGATATGGATTTCGAAATCGAAATGGATTTCGATATCGAAATGGATTTCGAATTCGAAATGGATTTCGAAATTGATATGGAATTCGATATCGAAATGGATTTCGGTATGGATTTCGATACCGAAATGGATTTCGAAATCGAAATGGATTTCGAAATCGAAATGGATTTCGAATTCGATATTGATTTCGTTATCGATATGGATTTCGAATTCTAAATGGATTTCGAAATTTATATGGAATTCGATATCGAAATGGATTTCGGTATGGATTTCGAAACCGAAATGGATTTCGAAATCGAAATGGATTTCGATATCGAAATGGATTTCGAATTTGATATGTATTTCGATATCGATACGGATTTCGAATTCGATATGGATTTCGACATCGATATGGATTTCGATATCGAAATGGATTTCGAATTCGAAATGGATTTCGAAATTGATATGGAATTCGATATCGAAATAGATTTCGATATGGATTTCGAAATGGATTTCGATATCGAAATGGATTTCGATATTGAAATGGATTTCGAATTCGATATGGATTTCGATATCGATATGGATTTCGATATCGAAATGGATTTCGAAATTGATATGGAATTCGATATCGAAATGGATTTCGAAATCCAAATGGATTTCGAAATCGAAATGGATTTCGATCTCGAAATGGATTTCGAATTCGAAATGGATTTCGAATTTCGAAATGGATTTCGATATCGAAATGGATTTTGATATCGAAATGGATTTTGATATCGAAATGGATTTTGATATCGAAATCCATTTCGAATTCGATATGGATTTCGATATCGAAATGGATTTCGAATTCGAAATGGATTTCGAAATTTATATGGAATTCGATATCGAAATGGATTTCGATATGGATTTCGAAATCGAAATGGATTTCGAAATCGAAATGGATTTTGATATCGAAATGGATTTCGATATCGAAATGGATTTTGATATCGAAATGGATTTTGATATCGAAATGGATTTTGATATCGAAATCCATTTCGAATTCGATATGGATTTCGATATCGAAATGGATTTCGAAATTGATATGGAATTCGATATCGAAATGTATTTCGAAATGGATTTCGAATTCGACATGGATTTCGATATCGATATGGATTTCGAATTCGAAATGGATTTCGAAATTTATATGGAATTCGATATCGAAATGTATTTCGATATGGATTTCGAAATCAAAATGGATTTCGAAATCGAAATGGATTTCGATATCGAAATGGATTTCGATATCGAAATGGATTTCGAATTCGAAATGGATTTCGAAATTGATATGGAATTCGATATCGAAATGGATTTCGATATGGATTTCGAAATCGAAATGGATTTCGATATCGAAATGGATTTCGAATTCGAAATGGATATGGAATGATATGGAATTCGATATCGAAATGGATTTCGATATGGATTTCGAAATCGAAATGGATTTCGAATTCAAAATGGATTTCGAATTCGAAATGGATTTCGATATCGAAATGGATTTTGATATCGAAATCCATTTCGATATCGAAATGGATTTCGAAATTTATATGGAAATGGATTTCTTTTATGGATTTCGAAATCGAAATGGATTTCGATATCGAAATGGATTTCGAATTCGATATGGATTTCGATATCGATATGGATTTCGAATTCGAAATGGATTTCGAAATTGATATGGAATTCGATATCGAAATGTATTTCGATATGGATTTCGAAATCGAAATGGATTTCGATATCGAAATGGATTTCGAATTCGAAATGGATTTCGAAATTGATATGGAATTCGATATCGAAATGGATTTCGGTATGGATTTCGATACCGAAATGGATTTCGAAATCGAAATGGATTTCGAAATCGAAATGGATTTCGAATTCGATATTGATTTCGTTATCGATATGGATTTCGAATTCTAAATGGATTTCGAAATTTATATGGAATTCGATATCGAAATGGATTTCGGTATGGATTTCGAAACCGAAATGGATTTCGAAATCGAAATGGATTTCGATATCGAAATGGATTTCGAATTTGATATGTATTTCGATATCGATACGGATTTCGAATTCGATATGGATTTCGACATCGATATGGATTTCGATATCGAAATGGATTTCGAATTCGAAATGGATTTCGAAATTGATATGGAATTCGATATCGAAATAGATTTCGATATGGATTTCGAAATGGATTTCGATATCGAAATGGATTTCGATATTGAAATGGATTTCGAATTCGATATGGATTTCGATATCGATATGGATTTCGATATCGAAATGGATTTCGAAATTGATATGGAATTCGATATCGAAATGAATTTTTATGGATTTCGAAATCCAAATGGATTTCGAAATCGAAATGGATTTCGATCTCGAAATGGATTTCGAATTCGAAATGGATTTCGAATTCGAAATGGATTTCGATATCGAAATGGATTTTGATATCGAAATGGATTTTGATATCGAAATGGATTTTGATATCGAAATCCATTTCGAATTCGATATGGATTTCGATATCGAAATGGATTTCGAATTCGAAATGGATTTCGAAATTTATATGGAATTCGATATCGAAATGGATTTCGATATGGATTTCGAAATCGAAATGGATTTCGAAATCGAAATGGATTTTGATATCGAAATGGATTTCGATATCGAAATGGATTTTGATATCGAAATGGATTTTGATATCGAAATGGATTTTGATATCGAAATCCATTTCGAATTCGATATGGATTTCGATATCGAAATGGATTTCGAAATTGATATGGAATTCGATATCGAAATGTATTTCGAAATGGATTTCGAAATCGAAATGGATTTCGATATCGAAATGGATTTCGAATTCGATATGGATTTCGATATCGAAATGGATTTCGAAATTGATATGGAATTCGATATCGAAATGTATTTCGATATGGATTTCGAAATCGAAATGGATTTCGAATTCGAAATGGATTTTGATATCGAAATGGATTTTGATATCGAAATGGATTTTGATATCGAAATCCATTTCGACTTCAATATGGATTTCGATATCGAAATGGATTTCGAATTCGAAATGGATTTCGAAATTTATATGGAATTCGATTTCGAAATGGATTTCTTTATGGATTTCGAAATCGAAATGGATTTCGATATCGAAATGGATTTTGAATTCGACATGGATTACGATATCGATATGGATTTCGATATCGATATGGATTTCGAATTCGAAATGGATTTCGAAATTGATATGGAATTCGATAACGAAATGTATTTCGATACGGATTTCGAAAACAAAATGGATTTCGAAATCGAAATGGATTTCGATATCGAAATGGATTTCGATATCGATATTTATTTCGAATTCGATATGGATTTCGAATTCGAAATGGATTTCGAAATTGATATGGAATTCGATATCAAAATGGATTTCTTTATGGATTTCGAAATCGAAATGGATTTCGATATCGAAATGGATTTCGAATTCGAAATGGATTTCGAAATTTATATGGAATTCGATTTCGAAATGGATTTCTTTATGGATTTCGAAATCGAAATGGATTTCGATATCGAAATCGATTTCGAATTATGGATTTCGATATCGATATGGATTTCGAATTCGAAATGGATTTCGAAATTGATATGGAATTCGATATCGAAATGTATTTCGATACGGATTTCGAAATCAAAATGGATTTCGAAATCGAAATGGATTTCGATATCGAAATGGATTTCGATATCGAAATGGATTTCGATATCGAAATGGATTTCGAATTCGAAATGGATTTCGATATCGATATTTAATTCGAATTCGATATGGATTTCAAATTCGAAATGGATTTCGAAATTGATATGGAATTCGATATCAAAATGGATTTCTTTATGGATTTCGAATTCGAAATGGATTTCGATATCGATAATGATTTTCGAAATGGATTTCGAATTCGAAATGGATTTCGATATCGAAATGGATTTCGAATTCGAAATGGATTTCGAAATTTATATGGAATTCGATATCAAAATGGATTTCTTTATGGATTTCGAAATGGAAATGGATATCGATTTCGATATCGATATTTATTTCGAATTTCGATTTATATGGATTTCGATATCGAAATGGATTTCGAAATGGAATTTCGATATCGAAATGGATTTCGGTATGGATTTCGATACCGAAATGGATTTCGAAATCGAAATGGATTTCGATATCGAAATGGATTTCGAATTCGATATGGGATTT
>JAEIGH010000325.1:0-73610 GCA_018903575.1 Drosophila saltans
CCATTTCGATTTCAAAATACATTTTGATTCGAAATCCATATCGAATTCGTAATCCATATTCGAAATCGAAATCCATTTCGATTTCGAAATTCCATTTCGATTTCGAACTCATCAATTCGATTTCCGAAATCCATTTCGAATTCAAATTCCATTTCGAATTCGAAATCCATTTCGATTTCGAAATCCATATCGAATTCGAAATCCATTTTGAATTCGAAATCCATTTCGAATTCGAAATCCATATCGAATTCGAATTCCATTTCGACTTCAAATTCCATATCGATTTCGAAATCCATATCGAATATCGAAATCCATATCGAATTCGAAATCCATTTCGAATTTCGAAATTCCATATCGATTTCGAAATCCATATCGATTTCAAAATCCATTTTGATATCGAAATCCATATCGAATTCCATATCGAATTCGAAATCCATTTCGATTTCGAAATTCCATTTCGAATTCAAAATCCATATTGATTTCGAAATCCATTTCGATTTCAAAATCCATTTTGATTTCGAATTCCATTTCGAATTCGAAATCCATTTCGATTTCAAATTCCATATCGATTTCGAAATCCATATCGAATTCGAAATCCATTTCGAAATCCATTTCGAATTCGAAATCCATTTCGATTTCGAAATCCATATCGATTTCGAAATCCATTTTGATTTCGAAATCCATATCGAATTCGAAATCCATATTGAATTCGAAATCCATTTCGATTTCGAAATCCATTTCGATTTCGAATTCCATTTCGATTTCGAAATCCATTTCGATTCGAAATCCATTTCGAAATTCCATTTCGATTTCGAAATCCATTTCGAATACGAAATCCATTTCGATTTCGAATTCCATTTCGACTTCAAAATCCATATCGATTTCGAAATCCATATCGAATTCGTATTCCATATCGAATACGAAATTCATATCGAATTCGAAATCCATATCGATTTCGAAATCCATATCGATTTCGAAATCCATTTCGATTTCGAATTCCATTTCGAATTCGAAATCCATATCGATTTCGAAATCCATTTCGAATTCGAATTCCATTTCGAATTTCGAAATCCATTTCGAATTCGAAATTCCATTTCGATTTCGAAATCCATTTCGACTTCAAATTCCATATCGATTTCGAAATCCATATCGATTTCGAAATCCATATCGAATTCGAAATCCATATCGAATTCGAAATCCATTTCGAATTCGAAATCCATTTCGATTTCGAAATCCATTTCGATTTCAAAATCCATTTCGATTTCAAAATCTCTGAATTCGAATTCCATTTCGATTTCGAAATCCATATCGATTTCGAAATCCATTTCGAATTCGAAATCCATTTCGAATTCGAAATCCATTTCGATTTCGAAATTCCATTTCGATTTCGAAATCCATATCGAATTCGAAATCCATATCGAATTCGAAATCCATATCGAATTCGAAATCCATATCGATTTCGAAATCCATTTCGAATTATATTCGAAATCCATTTCGATTTCGAAATCCATTTCGAATTCGAAATCCATTTTGATTTCGAAATCCATTTCGATTTCGAATTCCATTTCGACTTCAAAATCCATATCGATTTCGAAATCCATTTTGAATTTCGAAATCCATATCGAATTCGAAATCCATATCGATTTCGAAATCCATATCGATTTCGAAATCCATTTCGATTTCGAAATTCCATTTCGAATTCGAAATCCATATAATTCGAAATCCATTTCGAATTCGAAATTCATATCGATTTCGAAATTCCATTTTCGAATTCGAAATCCATTTCGATTTCAAAATCCATTTCGAATTCGAAATCCATTTCGATTTCGAAATCCATTTCGAATTCGAAATCCATTTCGATTTCGAAATCCATTTCGAATTCGAAATTCCATATCGAATTCGAAATCCATTTCGAATTTCGAAATCCATATCGATTTCGAAATATCGAAATCGATATTCGAAATCCATTTCGAATTCGAAATTCATATCGATTTCGAAATCCATATCGATTTCAAAATACATTTTGATATCGAAATCCATATCGAATTCGAAATCCATATTCGAATTCGAAATCCATATCGATTTCAAAATCCATTTCGATTTCGAGTTCCATTTCGACTTCAAATTCCATATTCGAATTCGAAATCCATATTCGAATTCGAAATCTATATCGATTTCGAATTCCATTTTGATTTCGAAATCCATTTCGAATACGAAATCCATTTCGATTTCGATTTCCATTTCGACATCAAATTCCATATCGAATTCGAAATCCATTTCGAATTCGAAATTCATATCGATTTCGAAATCCATATCGAATTCGTAATCCATATAGATTTCGAAATCCATATCGATTTCAAAAAACATTTTGATATCGAATTCCATATCGAATTCGAAATCCATATCGAATTCCATATCGAATTCGAAATCCATTTCGATATCGAAATTCCATATCGAATTCGAAATCCATTTTGATATCGAAATTCCTTTCGAATTCGAAATCCATATTGATTTCGAAGTCCATTTCGATTTCAAAATCCATTTTGAATTAGAATTCCAATTCGAAAGCGAAAACCATTTCGAATTTAATTTGGACTTTAAATTCCATATCGATTTCTAAATCCATATCGAATTCGTAATCCATATCGAATTCGAAATCCATTTCGAATCCAAAATCCATTTCGAATTCGAAATTCATATCGATTTCGAAATCCATATCGATTTCAAAATACATTTTGATAACGAAATCCATATCGAATTCGAAATCCATATTGAAATCGAAATCCATATCGATTTCAAAATCCATTTCTATTTCGAGTTCCATTTCGACTTCAAATTACATAATGAATTCGAAATCCAATTCGATTTCGAATTCCATTTTGATTTCGAAGTCCATTTGTTTCGAAATCCATTTCGAATACGAAATCCATTTCGATTTCGAATTCCATTTCGACTTCAAATTCCATATCGATTTCGAAATCCATATCGAATTCGAAATCCATATCGAATTCGAAATCCATTTCGAATTCGAAATTCATATCGATTTCGAAATCCATATCGATTTCAAAATACATTTCTATTTCGAGTTCCATTTCGACTTCAAATTCCATATCGATTTCGAAATCCATATCGAATTCGAAATCCATTTTGAATACGAAATCCATATCGAATTCGAAATGATTTCGAATTCGATATGGATTTCGAATTCGAATTCCATTTCGACTTCGAATTCCATTTCGACTTCAAATTCCATATCGATTTCGAAATCCATATCGAATTCGAAATCCATATCGAATTCGAAATCCATATCGAATTCGAAATCCATTTCGAATTCAAAATCCATATCGATTTCGAACTCCATTTCGATTTCGAAATCCATTACGATTTCAAAATCCATTTTGAATTCGAACTCCATTTCGATTTCGAAATCCATATCGATTTCGAATTCCATTTTGATTTCGAAGTCCATTTCGAATACGAAATACATTTCGATTTCGAATTCCATTTCGACTTCAAATTCCATATCGATTTCGAAATCCATATCGAATGCGAAATCCATATCGAATTCGAAATCCATATCGAATTCGAAATCCATATCGAATTCGAAATCCATATTCGAAATCCATTTCGAATTCGAAATTCATATCGCTTTCGAAATCCATATCGATTTCAAAATACATTTCTATTTCGAGTTCCATTTCGACTTCAAATTCCATATCGATTTTGAAATCCATATCGAATTCGAAATCCATATCGAATTCGAAATCCATATCGAATTCGAAATCCATTTTGAATTCGAAATCCATATCGAATTCGAAATGGATTTCGAATTCGATATCGATTTCGAATTCGAAGTTCCATTTCGACTTCGAATTCCATTTCGACTTCGAATTCCATTTCGACTTCAAATTCCATATCGATTTCGAAATCCATATCGATTTCGAAATCCATATCGAATTCGAAATCCATATCGAATTCGAAATCCATATCGAATTCGAAATCCATATTCGAAATCCATTTCGAATTTGAAATTCATATCGATTTCGAAATCCATATCGATTTCAAAATACATTTCTATTTCGAGTTCCATTTCGACTTCAAATTCCGTATCGATTTCGAAATCCATATCGAATTCGAAATCCATTTCGAATTCGAAATCCATTTCGAATTCGAAATTCATATCGAATTCGAAATCCATATCGAATTCGAAATCCATATCGAATTCGAAATCCATTTCGAATTCGAAATTCATATCGATTTCGAAATCCATATCGATTTCAAAATACAATTTGATAACGAAATCCATATCGAATTCGAAATCCATATTGAAATCGAAATCCATATCGATTTCAAAATCCATTTCTATCCATTTCGATTTCGAAATTCCATTTCGATTTCGAAATCCATTTCGAATTTCGAAATCCATTTCGATTTCGAAATCCATTTCGATTTCGAAATCCATTTCGATTTCGAAATTCATATTGATATCGAAATCCATATCGATTTCAAAATCCATTTCTATTTCGAATTCCATTTGATTTCGAAATCCATTTCGATTTCAAAATCCATTTTGAATTCGAATTCCATTTCGAAAGCGAAAACCATTTCAAATTCAATTTCGACTTTAAATTCCATATCGATTTCGAAATCCATTTTGATATCGAAATTCCTATCGAATTCGAAGTGCATATTGATTTCGAAATCCATTTCGATTTCAAAATCCATTTTGAATTCGAATTCCATTTCGAAAGCGAAAACCATTTCGAATTCAATTTCGACTTTAAATTCCATATCGATTTCGAAATCCATATCGAATTCGTAATCCATATCGAATTCGAAATCCATTTCGAATTCGAAATCCATTTCGAATTCGAAATTCATATCGAATTCGAAATCCATATCGAATTCGAAATCCATTTCGAATTCAAAATCCATTTCGATTTCGAAATCCATTTCGATTTCGAAATCCATTTCGATTTCGAAATCCATTTCGATTTCAAAATCCATTATCGAATTCGAAATCCATTTCGAATTCGAAATCCATATCGATTTCGAAACTCCATTTCGATTTCGAAATCCATATCGATTTCAAAATCCATTTTGAATTCGAATTCCATTTCGAAAGCGAAACTTCAATTTCAAATTCAATTTCGACTTTAAATTCCATATCGATTTCGAAATCCATATCGAATTCGAAATCCATGTCGAATTCGAAATCCATATCGAATTCGAAATCCATTTCGAATTCAAAATCCATATTGAATTCGAAATCCCATTCGAATTCGAAATCCATATCGATTTCGAAATTCCATTTTGATTTCGAAGTCCATTTCGAATACGAAATCCATTTCGATTTCGAATTCCATTTCGACTTCAAATTCCATATCGATTTCGAAATCCATATCGATTTCAAAATCCATTTTGAATTTGAAATCCATTTCGAATACGAAATTCATTTCGAATTCCATTTCGATTTCGAATTCCATTTCGACTTCAAATTCCATATCGATTTCGAAATCCATTTCGAATTCGAAATCCATATCGAATTCGAAATCCATATCGAATTCGAAATCCATTTATTCGAAATCCATTTCGAATTCGAAATTCATATCGATTTCGAAATCCATATCGATTTCAAAATACATTTTAATATCGAAATCCATATTGACTTCGAACTCCATTTCGAATTCGAAATCCATATCGATTTCAAAATCCATTTCGATTTCGAATTCCATTTCGACTTCAAATTCCATATCGACTTCGATATCCATATCGAATTCGAAATCTAAATCGATTTCGAATTCCATTTCGATTTCGAAATCCATTTCGAATTCGAAATCCATTTCGATTTCGAATTCCATTTCGACTTCAAATTCCATATCGATTTCGAAATCCATTTCGAATTTCGAAATCCATATCGAATTCGAAATCCATTTCGATTTCGAAATTCATATCGATTTCGAAATCCATATCGATTTCAAAACCATTTCGATTTCGAAATTCCATATCGAATTCGAAATCCATATCGAATTCGAAATCCATATCGAATTCGAAATCCATTTTGAATTCGAAATCCATATCGAATTCGAAATCCATTTCGATTTCGAATTCCATTTCGAAGTTCCATTTCGATTTCGAATTCCATTTCGACTTCAAATTCCATATCGATTTCGAAATCCATATCGAATTCGAAATCCATATCGAATTCGAAATCCATATCGAATTCGAAATCCATTATCGAATTCGAAATCCATTTCGATTCATAAATCCATATCGATTTCGAACTCCATTTCGATTTCGAAATCCATTACGATTTCAAAATCCATTTTGAATTCGAAATCCATTTCGATTTCGAAATCCATATCGATTTCGAATTCCATTTTGATTTCGAAGTCCATTTCGAATACGAAATACATTTCGATTTCGAATTCCATTTCGACTTCAAATTCCATATCGATTTCGAAATCCATATCGAATTCGAAATCCATATCGAATTCGAAATCCATATCGAATTCGAAATCCATATCGAATTCGAAATCCATATTCGAAATCCATTTCGAATTCGAAATTCATATCGATTTCGAAATCCATTTCGAAATCCATATCGATTTCAAAATACATTTCTATTTCGAGTTCCATTTCGACTTCAAATTCCATATCGATTTCGAAATCCATATCGAATTCGAAATCCATATCGAATTCGAAATCCATATCGAATTCGAAATCCATTTCGAATTCGAAATCCATATCGAATTCGAAATCCATTTCGAATTCGAAATCCATTTCGAATTCGAATTCCATTTCGACTTCGAATTCCATTTCGACTTCGAATTCCATTTCGACTTCAAATTCCATATCGATTTCGAAATCCATATCGAATTCGAAATCCATATCGAATTCGAAATCCATATCGAATTCGAAATCCATATCGAATTCGAAATCCATTATTCGAAATCCATTTCGAATTTCGAAATTCATATCGATTTCGAAATCCATATCGATTTCAAAATACATTTCTATTTCGAATTCCATTTCGACTTCAAATTCCATATCGATTTCGAAATCCATATCGAATTCGAAATCCATTTCGAATTCGAAATCCATTTCGAATTCGAAATCCATTTCGAATTCGAAATCCATATCGATTTCGAAATCCATATCGATTTCGAAATCCATTTCGAATTCGAAATTCATATCGATTTCGAAATCCATATCGATTTCGAAATCCAATTTGATATCGAAATCCATATCGAATTCGAAATCCATATTCGAATTTCGAAATCCATTTCGATTTCAAAATCCATTTCGATTTCGAAATTCCATTTCGATTTCGAAATCCATTTCGATTTCGAAATCCATTTCGATTTCGAAATCCATTTCGATTTCGAAATCCATTTCGATTTCGAAATTCCATATCGATTTCGAAATCCATATCGATTTCGAAATCCATTTCGATTTCGAAATCCATTTCGATTTTCCATTTCGATTTCGAAATCCATTTCGATTTCGAAATCTCTGAATTCGAATTCCATTTCGAATTTCGAAATCCATTTCCATTTCAAAATTCATTTCGACTTTAAATTCCATATCGATTTCGAAATCCATTTTGATATCGAAATTCCATATCGAATTCGAAAGTCCATATTGATTTCGAAATCCATTTCGATTTCAAAATCCATTTTGAATTCGAAATTCCATTTCGAAATTCGAAATCCATTTTCGAATTCCATTTCGACTTTAAATTCCATATCGATTTCGAAATCCATATCGAATTCGTAATCCATATCGAATTCGAAATCCATTTCGAATTCGAAATCCATTTCGAATTCGAAATTCATATCGAATTCGAAATCCATATCGAATTCGAAATCCATTTCGAATTCAAAATCCATATCGATTTCGAACTCCATTTCGATTTCGAAATCCATTACGATTTCAAAATCCATTTTGAATTCGAAATCCATTTCGAATTCGAAATCCATATCGATTTCGAACTCCATTTCGATTTCGAAATCCATTACGATTTCAAAATCCATTTTGAATTCGAATTCCATTTCGAAAGCGAAAACCATTTCAAATTCAATTTCGACTTTAAATTCCATATCGATTTCGAAATCCAAATCGAATTCGCAATCCATGTCGAATTCGAAATCCATATCGAATTCGAAATCCATCTCGAATTCAAAATCCATATTGAATTCGAAATCCAATTCGAATTCGAAATCCATATCGATTTCGAATTCCATTTTGATTTCGAAGTCCATTTCGAATACGAAATACATTTCGATTTCGAATTCCATTTCGACTTCAAATTCCATATCGATTTCGAAATCCATTACGATTTCAAAATCCATTTTGAATTTGAAATCCATTTCGAATACGAAATACATTTCGATTTCGAATTCCATTTCGACTTCAAATTCCATGTCGATTTCGAAATCCATTTCGAATTCGAAATTCATATCGAATTCGAAAGCCATATCGAATTCGAAATCCATATTCGAAATCCATTTCGAATTCGAAATTCATATCGATTTCGAAATCCATATCGATTTCAAAATACATTTTGATAACGAAATCCATATCGAATTCGAAATCCATATTGAAATCGAAATCCATATCGATTTCAAAATCCATTTCTATTTCGAGTTCCATTTCGACTTCAAATTCCATATTGAATTCGAAATCCAATTCGAATTCGAAATCTAAATCGATTTCGAATTCCATTTTGATTTCGAAGTCCATTTCGAATACGAAATCCATTTCGATTTCGAATTCCATTTCGACTTCAAATTCCATATCGATTTCGAAATCCATTTCGAATTTGAAATCCATATCGAATTCGAAATCCATTTCGATTTCGAAATTCATATCGATTTCGAAATCCATATCGATTTCAAAAAACATTTTGATATCGAATTCCATATCGAATTCGAAATCCATATCGAATTCCATATCGAATTCGAAATCCATTTTGATATCGAAATTCCTTTCGAATTCGAAATCCATATTGATTTCGAAGTCCATTTCGATTTCAAAATCCATTTTGAATTAGAATTCCAATTCGAAAGCGAAAACCATTTCGAATTTAATTTGGACTTTAAATTCCATATCGATTTCTAAATCCATATCGAATTCGTAATCCATTTCGAATTCGAAATCCATTTCGAATTCGAAATCCATTTCGATTTCGAAATCCATTTCGATTTCGAAATCCATATCGAATTCGAAATCCATATCGAATTCGAAATCCATTTCGAATCCAAAATCCATTTCGAATTCGAAATTCATATCGATTTCGAAATCCATATCGATTTCAAAATACATTTTGATAACGAAATCCATATCGAATTCGAAATCCATATTGAAATCGAAATCCATATCGATTTCAAAATCCATTTCTATTTCGAGTTCCATTTCGACTTCAAATTACATAATGAATTCGAAATCCAATTCGATTTCGAATTCCATTTTGATTTCGAAGTCCATTTCGAATACGAAATCCATTTCGATTTCGAATTCCATTTCGACTTCAAATTCCATATCGATTTCGAAATCCATATCGAATTCGAAATCCATATCGAATTCGAAATCCATTTCGAATTCGAAATTCATATCGATTTCGAAATCCATATCGATTTCAAAATACATTTCTATTTCGAGTTCCATTTCGACTTCAAATTCCATATCGATTTCGAAATCCATATCGAATTCGAAATCCATATCGAATTCGAAATCCATTTTGAATACGAAATCCATATCGAATTCGAAATGGATTTCGAATTCGATATGGATTTCGAATTCGAGTTCCATTTCGACTTCGAATTCCATTTCGACTTCAAATTCCATATCGATTTCGAAATCCATATCGAATTCGAAATCCATATCGAATTCGAAATCCATATCGAATTCGAAATCCATTTCGAATTCAAAATCCATATCGATTTCGAACTCCATTTCGATTTCGAAATCCATTATCGATTTCAAAATCCATTTTGAATTCGAAATCCATTTCGAATTTCGAAATCCATATCGATTTCGAATTCCATTTCGATTTCGAAGTCCATTTCGAATACGAAATCCATTTCGATTTCGAATTCCATTTCGACTTCAAATTCCATATCGATTTCGAAATCCATATCGAATTCGAAATCCATATCGAATTCGAAATCCATATCGAATTCGAAATCCATATCGAATTCGAAATCCATATTCGAAATCCATTTCGAATTCGAAATTCATATCGATTTCGAAATCCATATCGATTTCAAAATCCATTTCGATTTCGAAATTCCATATCGAATTCGAAATCCATTTCGAATTCGAAATCCATATCGAATTCGAAATCCATATCGATTTCGAAATCCATTTCGATTTCGAAATCCATTTCGAATTCGAAATCCATTTCGAATTCGAAATCCATTTCGAATTCGAAATCCATTTCGATTTCGAAATCCATTTCGAATTCGAAATCCATTTCGAATTCGAATTCCATTTCGATTTCAAATTCCATTTCGATTTCGAAATCCATATCGATTTCGAAATCCATTTCGAATTCGAAATCCATTTCGAATTCGAAATTCCATTTCGAATTCGAAATCCATATCGATTTCGAAATCCATATCGAATTTCAAAATCCATTTCGATTTCGAATTCCATTTCGATTTCGAAATCCATTTCGATTTCAAAATCCATTTCGAATTCGAAATCCATTTCGAATTCGAAATCCATATCGAATTCGAAATCCATATCGATTTCGAAATCCATTTCGAATTCGAAATCCATTTCGACTTCGAAATTCCATATCGATTTCGAAATCCATATCGAATTCGAAATCCATATCGAATTCGAAATCCATATCGAATTCGAAATCCATATCGAATTCGAAATCCATATCGAATTCGAAATCCATTTCGATTTCGAAATCCATTTCGATTTCAAAATCCATTTCGAATTTCGAAATCCATTTCGAATTCGAAATCCATATCGATTTCGAAATTCCATTTTGATTTCGAAATCCATTTCGAATTCGAAATCCATTTCGAATTTCGAATTCCATTTCGACTTCGAAATTCCATATCGATTTCGAAATCCATATCGAATTCGAAATCCATATCGAATTCGAAATCCATTTCGAATTCGAAATTCCATATCGAATTCGAAATCCATATCGAATTCGAAATCCATTTCGAATTCGAAATCCATTTCGAATTCGAAATCCATTTCGATTTCGAAATCCATTTCGATTTCGAAATCCATTTCGACTTCGAAATCCATTTCGATTTCGAAATCCATATCGATTTCGAAATCCATATCGAATTCGAAATCCATATCGAATTCGAAATTCCATTTCGAATTCGAAATCCATTTCGAATTTCGAAATCCATTTCGAATTCGAAATTCCATTTCGATTTCGAATTCCATTTCGAATTCGAAATCCATTTCGACTTCGAAATCCATTTCGAATTCGAAATCCATATCGATTTCGAAATCCATATCGATTTCGAAATCCATATCGATTTCGAAATCCATTTCGAATTCGAAATCCATATCGAATTCGAAATCCATTTCGATTCGAAATCCATTTCGAATTCGAAATCCATATCGATTTCGAAATTCCATATCGATTTCAAAATCCATTTCGATTTCGAAATTCCATTTCGACTTCAAATTCCATATCGATTTCGAAATCCATATCGAATTCGAAATCCATTTCGAATTCGAAATCCATTTCGAATTCGAAATCCATATCGAATTCGAAATCCATATCGAATTCGAAATCCATTTCGAATTCGAAATCCATTTCGATTTCGAAATCCATTTCGATTTCGAAATCCATATCGATTTCGAAATCCATATTTCGATTTCGAAATCCATATCGAATTCGAAATCCATATCGAATTCGAAATCCATATCGATTTCGAAATCCATTTCGATTTCAAAATCCATTTCGATTTCGAAATCCATTTCGAATTCGAAATCCATTTCGATTTCGAAATCCATTTCGATTTCGAAATTCCATTTCGATTTCGAAATCCATATCGAATTCGAAATCCATATCGATTTCGAAATCCATTTCGAATTTCGAAATTCCATTTCGATTTCGAAATCCATTTCGATTTCGAAATTCCATATCGAATTCGAATTCCATATCGATTTCGAAATCCATTTCGAATTCATTTCGAAATCCATTTCGATTTCGAAATCCATATCGAATTCGAAATCCATTTTGATTTCGAAATCCATATCGAATTCGAAATCCATATTGATTTCGAAATTCCATTTCGATTTCAAAATCCATTTTGAATTCGAAATCCATTTCGATTTCGAAATCCATTTCGAATTCGAAATCCATTTCGATTTCGAAATTCCATATCGATTTCGAAATCCATATCGAATTCGAAATCCATATCGAATTCGAAATCCATTTCGAATTCGAAATCCATATCGAATTCGAAATCCATTTCGATTTCGAAATCCATTTCGATTTCGAAATCCATTTCGATTTCGAAATCCATTTCGAATTTATCGAATTCGAAATCCATTTCGAATTCGAAATCCATTTCGAATTCGAAATCCATATCGAATTCGAAATCCATTTCGATTTCGAAATCCATTTCGAATTCAAAATCCATTTCGAATTCGAAATTCCATTTCGAATTCGAAATCCATATCGATTTCGAAATCCATTTCGACTTCGAAATTCCATATCGATTTCGAAATCCATTTCGAATTCGAAATCCATTTCGAATTCGAAATCCATATCGAATTCGAAATCCATTTCGATTTCGAAATCCATTTCGAATTCGAAATCCATTTCGATTTCGAAATCCATTTCGAATTCGAAATCCATATCGATTTCGAAATCCATTTCGAATTCGAAATCCATTTCGAATTCGAAATCCATTATCGAATTCGAAATCCATATCGAATTCGAAATCCATTTCGAATTCGAAATCCATATCGATTTCGAAATCCATATCGATTTCGAAATCCATTTCGATTTCGAAATCCATTTCGATTTCGAAATCCATTTCGAATTCGAAATCCATATCGAATTCGAAATCCATTTCGATTTCGAAATCCATTTCGACTTCGAAATCCATATCGAATTCGAAATCCAATTCGAATTCGAAATCCATTTCGATTTCGAAATTCCATTTTGATTTCGAAATCCATTTCGAATTCGAAATCCATTTCGATTTCGAATTCCATTTCGACTTCAAAATCCATATCGATTTCGAAATCCATTTCGAATTCGAAATCCATATCGAATTCGAAATCCATTTCGATTTCGAAATCCATATCGATTTCGAAATCCATTTCGAATTCGAAATCCATTTCGATTTCGAAATCCATATCGAATTCGAAATCCATATCGAATTCGAAATCCATATCGAATTCGAAATCCATTTCGAATTCGAAATCCCTATCGAATTCGAAATCCATATCGATTTCGAAATCCATTTCGATTTCGAAATCCATTTCGAATTCGAAATCCAATTCGAATGCGAAATCCATTTCGAATTTCGAAATCCATTTCGATTTCGAAATCCATATCGATTTCGAAATCCATATCGAATTCGAAATCCATATCGAATTCGAAATCCATTTCGATATCGAAAATCCATTTCGAATTCGAAATATCCATATCGAATTCGAAATCCATATCGAATTCGAAATTCATTTTGAATTCGAAATCCATTTCGAATTCGAAATCCATATCGATTTCGAAATCCATATCGAATTCGAAATCCATATTGATATTCGAAATCCATTTCGAATTCAAAATCCATATTGATTTCGAAATCCATTTCGATTTCGAAATCCATTTCGATTTCGAAATCCATTTCGAATTCGAAATCCATTTCGAATTCGAAATCCATTTCGATTTCGAATTCCATTTCGAATTTCGAAATCCATTTCGAATTCGAAATCCATTTCGATTTCGAAATTCCATTTCGACTTCGAAATCCATATCGATTTCGAAATCCATATCGAATTCGAAATCCATATCGAATTCGAAATCCATTTCGAATTTCGAAATCCATTTCGATTTCGAAATCCATATCGATTTCGAAATCCATTTCGATTTCGAAATCCATATCGATTTCGAAATCCATTTCGAATTCGAAATCCATTTCGATTTCGAAATCCATTTCGATTTCGAAATCCATTTCGAAAATCCATTTCGAATTTCGAAATCCATTTCGAATTCGAAATCCATTTCGACTTCGAATTCCATTTCGATTTCGACTTCAAATTCCATATCGATTTCGAAATCCATTTCGAATTCGAAATCCATATCGAATTCGAAATCCATATCGAATTCGAAATCCATTTCGAATTCGAAATCCATATCGATTTCGAATTCCATTTCGATTTCGAAATCCATTTCGATTTCAAAATCCATTTTGAATTCGAAATCCATATCGATTTCGAAATCCATTTCGATTTCGAAATCCATATTGAATTCGAAATCCATTTCGAATTCGAAATCCATTTCGATTTCGAATTCCATTTCGATTTCGAAATCCATATCGATTTCGAAATCCGATTTCGAATTCGAAATCCATTTCGAATTCGAAATCCATTTCGATTTCGAAATCCATTTCGATTTCGAAATCCATTTCGATTTCGAAAATGAATCCATATCGAATTCGAAATCCATATCGAATTCGAAATCCATTTCGAATTCGAAATCCATATCGAATTCGAAATCCATATCGATTTCGAAATCCATTTCGAATTCGAATTCCATATCGAATTCGAAATCCATATCGATTTCGAAATCCATATCGATTTCGAAATCCATTTCGAATTCGAAATCCATATCGAATTCGAAATCCATTTCGAATTCGAAATCCATTTCGATTTCGAAATTCCATTTCGATTTCGAAATCCATTTCGATTTCAAAATCCATATCGAATTCGAAATCCATTTCGAATTCGAAATCCATTTCGAATTCGAAATCCATTTCGAATTCAAAATCCATTTCGATTTCGAAATCCATTTCGACTTCGAAATCCATATCGATTTCGAAATCCATTTCGATTTCGAAATTCCATTTCGACTTCGAAATCCATTTCGATTTCGAAATCCATTTCGAATTTCGAAATCCATATCGAATTCGAAATCCATTTCGAATTCGAAATTCCATTTCGATTTCGAAATCCATTTCGATTTCAATTCGAAATCCATATCGATTTCGAAATCCATTTCGAATTCGAAATCCATATCGAATTCGAAATCCATTTCGATTTCGAAATCCATTTCGATTTCGAAATCCATATCGAATTCGAAATCCATATCGATTTCGAAATCCATATCGATTTCGAAATCCATTTTCGATTTCGAAATCCATTTCGATTTCGAAATCCATATCGAATTCGAAATCCATTTCGATTTCAAATCCATTTCGATTTCGAAATCCATTTCGATTTCAAATTCCATTTTGAATTTCGAAATCCATATCGAATTCGAAATCCATATCGAATTCGAAATTCCATATCGAATTCGAAATCCATTTTGATTTCGAAATCCATTTCGAATTCGAAATCCATTTCGAATTCGAAATCCATTTCGAATTCGAAATCCATATCGAATTCGAAATCCATTTCGAATTCGAAATCCATTTTGATTTCGAAATCCATATCGATTTCGAAATCCATTTCGAATTCGAAATCCATATCGAATTCGAAATCCATTTCGATTTCGAAATCCATTTCGAATTCGAAATCCATTTCGATTTCGAATTCGAAATCCATTTCGACTTCGAAATCCATATCGATTTCGAAATCCATATCGAATTCGAAATCCATTTCGAATTCGAAATCCATTTCGATTTCGAAATCCATTTCGAATTCGAAATCCATTTTGATTTCGAAATCCATATCGATTTCGAAATCCATTTCGAATTCAAAATCCATTTCGATTTCGAAATTCCATATCGATTTCGAAATCCATATCGAATTCGAAATCCATTTCGAATTCGAAATCCATTTCGAATTCGAAATCCATTTCGAATTCGAAATCCATATCGATTTCGAAATCCATTCGAATTTCGAATTCCATTTCGATTTCGAAATCCATTTCGATTTCGAAATCCATTTCGATTTCGAAATCCATATCGAATTCGAAATCCATTTCGATTTCGAAATCCATTTCGATTTCGAATTCCATTTCGATTTCGAAATCCATTTCGATTTCGAAATCCATTTCGAATTCGAATTCCATATCGAATTCGAAATCCATTTCGAATTCGAAATCCATTTCGAATTCGAAATCCATATCGAATTCGAAATCCATATCGATTTCGAAATCCATATCGAATTCGAAATCCATATCGAATTCGAAATCCATTTCGAATTCGAAATCCATATCGATTTCGAATTCCATTTCGATTTCGAAATCCATTTCGATTTCGAAATCCATTTCGAATTCGAAATCCATATCGAATTCGAAATCCATTTCGAATTCGAAATCCATATCGATTTCAAAATCCATATCGAATTCGAAATCCATATCGAATTCGAAATCCATTTCGAATTCGAAATCCATTTCGATTTCGAAATCCATATCGATTTCGAAATCCATATCGAATTCGAATTCCATTTCGATTTCGAAATCCATATCGAATTCGAAATCCATTTTCGAATTCGAAATCCATTTCGAATTCGAAATCCATATCGAATTCGAAATCCATATCGATTTCGAAATCCATATTGAATTCGAAATCCATTTCGAATTCGAAATCCATATCGAATTCGAAATCCATATCGAATTCGAAATCCATTTTGAATTCGAATTCCATTTCGAATTCGAAATCCATTTCGATTTCGAAATCCATTTCGATTTCGAAATCCATATCGATTTCGAAATCCATATCGAATTCGAAATCCATTTCGAATTCGAAATCCATTTCGATTTCGAAATCCATTTCGAATTCGAAATCCATTTCGATTTCGAAATCCATATCGAATTCGAAATCCATATCGAATTCAAAATCCATTTCGAATTCGAAATCCATTTCGAATTCGAAATCCATATCGAATTTCGAAATCCATATCGATTATCGAAATCCATATCGAATTTCAAAATCCATTTCGAATTTCGAAATCCATTTCGAATTCGAAATTCCATTTCGATTTCGAAATCCATTTCGATTTCGAAATCCATTTCGAATTCGAAATCCATTTCGATTTCGAAATCCATTTCGAATTCCATTTCGACTTTAAATTCCATATCGATTTCGAAATCCATATCGAATTCGAAATCCATATCGAATTCGAAATCCATTTTGAATTCGAAATCCATATTGAATTCGAAATCCATTTCGAATTCGAAATCCATATCGATTTCGAATTTCATTTTGATTTCGAAGTCCATTTCGAGTACGAAATCCATTTCGAGTTCGAATTCTGTTTCAAATGCGAAAACCATTTCGAATTCAATTTCGACTTTAAATTCCATATCGATTTTGAAATCCATATCGAATTCGAAATCCATTTCGAATTCGAAATCCACTTCGAATTCGAAATTCATATCGAATTCGAAATCCATATCGAATTCGAAATCCATTTCGAATTCAAAATCCATGTTGAATTCGAAATCCAATTCGAATTCGAATTCCATATCGAATTCGAATTCCATTTTGATTTCGAAGTCCATTACGAATACGAAATCCATTTCGATTTCGAATTCCATTTCGACTTCAAATTCCATATCGATTTCGAAATCCATATCGAAATCGTAATCCATATCGAATTCGTAATCCATTTTAAATTCGAAATCCATTTCGAATTTGAAATTCATATCGAATTCGAAATCCATATCGAATTCCATATCCATATCGAATTCGAAATCCATTTTGATATCGAAATTCATATCGAATTCGAAATCCATATTGATATCGAAATCCATATCGATTTCAAAATTCATTTCTATTTCGAATTCCATTTCGATTTCGAAATCCATTTCGATTTCAAAATCCATTTTGAATTCGAATTCCGTTTCGAATGCGAAAACCATTACGAATTCAATTTCGACTTTAAATTCCATATCGAATTCGAAATCCATATCGAATTCGAAAACCATTTCGAATTCGAAATCCATATTGAATTCGAAATCCAATTCGAATTCGAAATCCATATCGATTTCGAATTCCATTTTGATTTCGAAGCCCATTTTGAAAACGAAATCCATTTCGATTTCGAATTCCATTTCGACTTCAAAGCCCATATCGATTTCGAAATCCATATCGAATTCGTATTCCATATCGAATTCGAAATTCATATCGATTTCGAAATCCATATCGAATTCGAAATCCATATCGAATTCGAAATCCATTTCGAATTCGAAATTCATATCGATTTCGAAATCCATATGGATTTCAAAATACATTTTGATATCGAATTCCATATCGAATTCGAAATCCATATCGAATTCCACATCCATATCGAATTCGAAATCCATTTTGATATCGAAATCCATTTCGAATTCAAATCCATATTGAATTCGAAATCCAATGCGAATTCGAAATCCATATCGATTTCGAATTCCATTTTGATTTCGAAGTCCATTTCGAATACGAAATCCATTTCGAAAACGAAATGGAATTCGAATTCAATATGGATTTCGATTGCGAAATCCATATCGAATTCGTAATCCATATCGTTTTCGAATCATTTCGAAATCCATTTCGAATTTCGAAATCCATATCGAATTCGAATTCCATTTTAATATCAAATTCCATTTTGATTTCGAAATCCATTTCGATTTCGAATTCCATTTCGATTTCAAATTCCATATCGATTTCGAAATCCATATCAAATTTGTAATCCATTTCGATTTCGAAATCCATATCGATTTCAAAAGCCATTTCGATTTCGAATTCCATTTCGATTTCGAAATCCAATTCGAATCCGAAATCCGTATTGAAATCAAAATCCATTTCTATTTCTAATTCCATTTCGATTTCGAAATCCATTTCGATTTCAAAATCCATTTCGATTTCGAATTCTATTTCGAATCCGAAATCCGTAGTGAAATCAAAATCCATTTCTATTTCAAATTCCATTTCGATTTCGAAATCCTTATCGAATTCGAATTCCATTTTTAATTTCGAAATTCCATTTCGATTTCAAAATCCATTTCGATTTCGAAATCCATTTCGAATTCGAAATCCATTCGAATTCGAAATCCGTATCGAATTCAAAATCCATTTCTATTTCGAAGTTCCATTTCGATTTCGAAATCCATATCAAAATCGAATTCCATTTTAATTTCAAATTCCATTTCGCTTTCGAAATCCAGTTCTATTTCAAAATCCATTTTGAATTCGAATTCCATTTCGAATGCGAAATCCATTTCGATTTCGAATTCCACTTCGACTTCAAATTCCATATCAATTTCGAAATCCATATCGAATTCGTAATCCATATCGAATTCGAAATCCATATCGAATTCGAAATCCATTTCGATTTCGAAATCCATATCGATTTCGAAATCCATATCGATTTCAAAATACATTTTGATATCGAATTCCATATCGAATTCGAAATCCATATCGAATTCCATATCCATATCGAATTCGAAATACATTTTGATATCGAAATCCATTTCGAATTCAAAATCCATATTGAATTCGAAATCCCATTCGAATTCGAAATCCATATCGAATTCAAATTCCATTTTAATTTCGAAATCGATATGGATTTCGAAATCATTTGTTCGAAATCATTCGAATTCAAATTCAAAATCCATTTCGATTTCAAATTCCATTTCGGTTTCGAAATCCATTTCATTATTCAAAATCCATTTTGAATTCGAATTCCATTTCGAATACGAAATCCATATCGTTTTCGAATTGCATTTCGTTTTCGAATTTCATTTCGACTTCAAATTCCATATCGATTTCGGAATCCATATCGAATTCGAAATCCATATCGAATTCCAAATCCATTTTCATATCGAAATCCATATCGATTTCAAAGTACATTTTGATATCGAATTCCATATCGAATTCGTAATCCATATTGAATTCGAATTCGATTTCGATTTCGAAATCCATATCGATATCGAAATCCATATCGAATTCGAAATCCATTTTGATACCGAAATACATTTCGAATTCGAAATCCATATTGATATCGAAATCCATTTCGAATTCAAAATCCATTTCGATTTCGAAATCCATTACGATTTCAAAATCCATTTTGAATTCGAACTCCATTTCGAATGCGAATACCATTTCGAATTCAATTTCGACTTTAAATTCCATATCGATATCGAAATCCATATCGAATTCGTAATCCATATCGAATTCGAAATCCATATCGAAATCCAAATCCAATTTGATATCGAAATCCATATCGATTTCAAAATACATTTTGATATCGAATTCCATATCGAATTCGTAATCCATATTGAATTCGATTTCCATTTCGATTTCGAAATCCATATCGATATCGAAATCCATATCGAATTCGAAATCCATTTTGATACCGAAATCCATATCGAATTCGAAATCCATATTGATATCGAAATCCATTTCGAATTCAAAATCCATTTCGATTTCGAAATCCATTACGATTTCGAAATCCATTTCGAATTCGAAATCCATTTCGAATTCGAAATCCATTTCGAATTCGAAATCCATTTCGAATTCGAAATTCCATATCGATTTCGAATATATCGATTTCGAAATTCCATTTCGATTTCGAAATCCATATCGTTATCGAAATCCATATCGAATTCGTAATCCATATCGAATTCGAAATCCATATCGAATTCGAAATCCATATTGATATCGAAATCCATTTCGAATCCAAAATCCATTTCGATTTCGAAATCCATTACGATTTCAAAATCCATTTTGAATTCGAACTCCATTTCGAATGCGAATACCATTTCGAATTCAATTTCGACTTTAAATTCCATATCAATATCGAAATCCATATCGAATTCGAAATCCAATTTGATATCGAAATCCATTTCGAATTCAAAATCCATTTTGATTCGAGTCCGAAATCCGTATAGAATTCAAAATCCATTTCTATTTCAAATTCCATTTCGGTTTCGAAATCCATTTCTATTTCAAAATCCATTTTGAATTCGAATTATGCGAAAACCATTTCGAATTTAATTTCGACTTTAAATTCCATATCGATATCGAAATCCATATCGAATTCGAAATCCATTTTGATACCGAAATCCATTTCGAATTCAAAATCCATATTGAATTCGAAATCCATTCGAATTCGAAATCCATATCGATTCGAAATCCATATCGATTTCGAATTCCATTTTGATTTCGAAGTCCATTTCGAATTCGAAATCCATTTCGAATTCGAAATCGAAATAATCGAATTTCGAATTCAAAATGCATTTCGATTTCGAAATCCATATCGAATTCGAAATCCATATTGAATTCGAAATGCATTTCGAATTCGAAATCCATATTGAATTCGAAATCCATTTCGTTTTCGAAATCCATATCGATTTCGAAATCCATATCGAATTCGAAATCCATTTCGACTTCGAAATCCATATCGATTTCGAAATCCATATCGATTTCGAAATATTCACTTCGAAATCCATATCGTCGAAATCCATATCGAATTCGAAATCCATTTTGATACCGAAATCCATATCGAATTCGAAATCCATTATTTCGATATCGAAATCCATATCGATTTCAAAATCCATTTCTATTTCGAGTTCCATTTCGATTTTGAAATCCATTTCGATTTCGAAATCCATTTCGATTTCAAAATCCATTTTGAATTCGAATTCCATTTCGAATACGAAATTCATTTCTATTTCAAATTCCATTTCGGTTTCGAATTTCATTTCGATTTCGAAATCCATTACGATTTCAAAATTCATTTTGAATTCGAAATCCATTTCGAACTCGAAATCCATATCGATTTCGAACTCCATTTCGAATTTGAAATCCATATCGAATTCGAATTCCATTTTAATATCAAATTCCATTTCGATTTCGAAATCCATTTCGATTTCGAATTCCATTTCGATTTCAAACTCCATATCGATTTCGAAATCCATATCGAATTCGTAATCCATATCGAATTCGAAATCCATATTGAATTCGAAATCCATTTCGATTTCGAATTCCATTTCGATTTCGAAATCAATATCGATTTCAACATCCATTTCGATTTCGAATACCATTTCGACTTCGAAATCCAATTCGAATCCGAAATCCGTATTGAAATCAAAATCCATTTCTATTTCAAATTCCATTTCGATTTCGAAATCCTTATCGAATTCGAATTGCATTTTAATTTCAAATTCCATTTCGGTTTCGAAATCCATTTCGATTTCAAAATCCATTTTGAATTCGAATTCCATTTCGAATGCGAAATCCATTTCGATTTCGAATTCCATTTCGACTTCAAATTCCATATCAATTTCGAAATCCATATCGAATTCGTAATCCATATCGAATTCGAAATCCATATCGAAATCCAAATCCATTTTGATATCGAAATCCATATCAATTTCAAAATACATTTTGATATCGAATTCGAAATTCATATCGAATTCGAAATCCATATCGAATTCCAAATCCATTTTGATTCGAGTCCGAAATACGTATTGAATTCAAAATCCATTTCTATTTCAAATTCCATTTCGGTTTCGAAATCCATTTCTATTTCAAAATTTCGTTTTCGAATTCCATTTCGACTTCAAATTCCATATCGACTTCGAAATCCATATCGAATTCGAAATCCATATCGAATTCGAAATCCATATCGAATTCCAAATCCATTTTGCTATCGAAATACATATCGATTTCATAATACATTTTGATATCGAATTCCATATCGAATTCGTAATCCATATTGAATTCGAATTCCATTTCGATTTCGAAATCCATATCGATATCGAAATCCATGTCGAATTCGAAATCCATTTTGATACCGAAATCCATATCGAATTCGAAATCCATATTGATATCGAAATCCATTTCGAATTCAAAATCCATTTCGATTTTGAAGTCCATTACGATTTCAAAATCCATTGTGAATTCGAACTCTATTTCGAATGCGAATACCATTTCGAATTCAATTTCGACTTTAAATTCCATAGCGATTTCGAAATCCATATCGAATTCGTAATCCATATCGAATTCGTAATCCATTTCGAATTCCAAATTCATATCAAATTCGAAGTCCATATCGAATTCCAAATCCATTTTGATATCGAAATCCATATCGATTTCAAAATACATTTTGATATCGAATTCCATATCCAATTTAAAATCCATATCGAATTCCAAATCCATATCGAATTCGAAATACATTTTGATATCGAAATCCAGTTCGAATTCGAAATCCAATTCGAATTCGAAATCCATATCGAATTCGAATTCCATTTTAATTTCGAATTCCATTTTAATTTCGGAATTCATTTCGACTTCGAATTTCATTTCGATTTCGAACTCCATTTCGAATTCGAAATCCATATCGAATTCGAATTCCATTTTAATTTCAAATTCCATTTTGATTTCGAATTCCATTTCGATTTCAAATTCCATATCGATTTCGAAATCCATATCGAATTC
The DNA here is from genome assembly GCA_018903575.1 of Drosophila saltans. Classification (NCBI taxonomy): domain Eukaryota; kingdom Metazoa; phylum Arthropoda; class Insecta; order Diptera; family Drosophilidae; genus Drosophila; species Drosophila saltans. Next base: position 23,592 of record JAEIGH010000325.1, read on the forward strand.
GTAATCCATATCGAATTCAAAATCCATATCGAATTCAAAATCCATTTCGATTTCGACTTCCATTTCGATTTCAAATTCCATATTGATTTCGAAATCCATTTTGATACCGAAATCCATATCGAATTCGAAATCCATATTGATATCGAAATCCATTTCGATTTCGAAATCCATATCGATATCGAAATCCATATCGAATTCGAAATCCATTTTGATACCGAAATCCATATCGAATTCGAAATCCATATTGATATCGAAATCCATTTCGATTTCGAATTCCATTTCGACTTCAAGTTCCATATCGATTTCGAAGTCCATATCGAATTCGTAATCCATATCGAATTCAAAATCCATTTCGATTTCGACTTCCATTTCGATTTCAAATTCCATATTGATTTCGAAATCCATATCGAATTCGTAATCCATATCGAATTCGAAATCCATATCGAATTCGAAATCCATATCGAATTCGAAATCCATTTCGAATTCGAAATCCATATTGAATTCGAATTCCATTTCGATTTCGAAATCCATATCGATATCGAAATCCATATCGAATTCGAAATCCATTTCGATATTGAAATCCATTTCGATTTCGGAATCCATTTCGATATCGAAATCCATTTCGATTTCGAAGTCCATTTCAATTTCGAAATCCATTTCGATATCGAAATCCATTTCGATTTCGAAATCCATATAGAAATCCATTTCGATATCGAATTCCATATCGATATCGAAATCCATATCGATATCGAAATCCATATCGAATTCGAAATCCATTTCGATATTGAAATCCATTTCGATTTCGGAATCCATTTCGATATCGAAATCCATTTCGATTTCGAAGTCCATTTCGATTTCGAAATCCATTTCGATATCGAAATCCATTTCGATTTCGAAATCCATATAGAAATCCATTTCGATATCGAATTCCATATCGAATTCGAAATCCATTTCGATATCGAAATCCATTTCGATATCGAAATCCATTTCGATATCGAAATCCATTTCGATTTCGAAATCCATTTCGATTTCGAAATCCATTTCGATATCGAAATCCATTTCGATTTCGAAATCCATTTCGATATCGAAATCCATTTCGAAATCGAAATCCTTTTCGATTTCGAAATCCATTTCGATATCGAAATCCATTTCGGTTTCGAAATCCATTTCGATATCGAAATCCATTTCGACTTCGAAATCCATATAGAAATCCATTTCGATATCGAATTCCATATTGATATCGAAATCCATATCGATATCGAAATCCATATCGAATTCGAAATCCATTTCGATATCGAAATCCATTTCGATTTCGAAAATCCTATAGAAATCCATTTCGATATCGAATTCCATATAAATTTCGAAATCCATTTCGAATTCGAAATCCATATCGATATCGAAATCCATTTCGATTTCGAAAATCAAATAGAAATCCATTTCGATATCGAATTCCATATCGAATTCGAAATCCATTTCGATATCGAAATCCATATCGATATCGAAATCCATATCGATATCGAAATCCATATCGAATTCGAAATCCATTTCCATATCGAAATCCATTTCGATTTGGAAATCCATTTCGATATCGAAATCCATTTCCATATAGAAATCCATTTCGATATCGAAATCCATTTCGATGAGAATGAGACAAGCTGAAAACATTCGAATTACTCGGGTATCACAGAACATACATTGTATTTCGTGTATTTATTTCGTGTGGAGTGTCGAAGTTTAGCAGTCGCAAAAATGGAAGGAGAGAAAAATAGCCAAAGCTTGCTTTGTGCTCAATTTCGTTTTTCTGCAGAGCAAAAGAACAACAACAACGGTTTTGACATTCGAATACATTCGAAACCGATCCTCACTCTCACTCGTAGTCATTGCTTCAACATTGTGCGTCCGAGTGCTTTGCGAAATCACTCCATTCAAATCCATATCGAAATCCATTTCGATATCGAATTCCATATCAATTTCGAAATCCATTTCGAATTCGAAATCCATTTCGAATTCGAAATCCATTTCGATTTCGAAATCCATTATTCGAAATCCATTTCGATTTCGAAATCCATTTCTATATCGAAATCCATTTCGATTTCGAAATCCATTTCGATATCGAAATCCATTTCGATTTCGAAATCCATTATTCGAAATCCATTTCGATATCGAATTCCATATCAATTTCGAAATCCATTTCGAATTCGAAATCCATATCGAATCCGAAATCCATATCGATATCGAAATCCAAATCGAATTCGAAATCCATTTCGATTTCGAAATCCATATAGAAATCCATTTCGATATCGAATTCCACATCGATATCGAAATCCATATCGATATCGAAATCCATATCAAATTCGAAATCCATTTCGATATCGAAATTCATATCGATTTCGAAAATCATATAGAAATCCATTTCGATATCGAATTCCATATCGAATTCGAAATACATTTCGATATCGAAATCCATATCGATATCGAAATCCATATCGATATCGAAATCCATATCGATATCGAAATCCATATCGAATTCGAAATCCATTTCCATATCGAAATCCATTTCGATTTCGAAATCCATTTCGATATCTAAATCCATTTCGATTTCGAAATCCATATCGAAATCCATTTCGATATCGAATTCCATATCAATTTCGAAATCCATTTCGAATTCGAAATCCATATCGAATTCGAAATCCATATCGATATCGAAATCCAAATCGAATTCGAAATCCATTTCGATATCAAAATCCATTTCGATTTCGAAATCCATATTAGAAATCCATTTCGATATCGAATCCGTTTCGATTTCGAAATCCATATCGAAATCCATTTCGATTTCGAAATCCATATCGAAATCCATTTCGATATCGAATTCCATATCAAGTTCGAAATCCATTTCGAATTCGAAATCCATTTCGATTTCGAAAATCATATAGAAATCCATTTCGATATCGACTTCCATATCGAACTCGAAATCCATTTCAATGTCGAAATCCATATCGATATCGAAATCCATATCGATATCGAAATCCATATCGAATTCGAAATCCATTTCCATATCGAAATCCATTTCGATTTCGAAATCCATTTCGATATCGAAATCCATTTCGTTTTCGAAATCCATTATATCGAAATCCATTTCAATATCGAATTCCATATCGATATCGAAATCCATATCGATATCGAAATCCATATCGATATCGAAATCCATATCGAATTCGAAATCCATTTCCATATCGAAATCCATATAGAAATCCATTTCGATATCGAATTCCATATCCATTTCGAAGTCCATATCGATATCGAAATCCACATCGAATTCGAAATCCATTTCGATATCGAAATCCATATCGAATTCGAAATCCATATCGATTTCGAAATCCATATCGAATTCGAAATCCATTTCGAATTCGAAATCCATATTGAATTCGAATTCCATTTCGATTTCGAAATCCATATCGATATCGAAATCCATATCGAATTCGAAATCCATTTCGATATTGAAATCCATTTCGATTTCGGAATCCATTTCGATATCGAAATCCATTTCGATTTCGAAAGTCCATTTCAATTTCGAAATCCATTTCGATATCGAAATCCATTTCGATTTCGAAATCCATATAGAAATCCATTTCGATATCGAATTCCATATCGATATCGAAATCCATATCGATATCGAAATCCATATCGAATTCGAAATCCATTTCGATATCGAAATCCATATCGAATTCGAAATCCATTTCGATATCGAAATCCATATCGAATTCGAAGTCCATTTCGATTTCGAAATCCATTTCGATATCGAAATCCATTTCGATTTCGAAATCCTATATAGAAATCCATTTCGATATCGAAATTCCATATCGATTTCGAAATCCATTTCGATATCGAAATCCATTTCGATATCGAAATCCATTTCGATATCGAAATCCATTTCGATTTCGAAATCCATTTCGATTTCGAAATCCATTTCGATATCGAAATCCATTTCGATTTCGAAATCCATTTCGATATCGAAATCCATTTCGATATCGAAATCCATTTCGAAATCGAAATCCATTTCGATTTCGAAATCCATTTCGATATCGAAATCCATTTCGGTTTCGAAATCCATTTCGATATCGAAATCCATTTCGACTTCGAAATCCATATAGAAATCCATTTCGATATCGAATTCCATATTGATATCGAAATCCATATCGATATCGAAATCCATATCGAATTCGAAATCCATTTCGATATCGAAATCCATTTCGATTTCGAAAATCCTATAGAAATCCATTTCGATATCGAATTCCATATAAATTTCGAAATCCATTTCGAATTCGAAATCCATATCGATATCGAAATCCATTTCGATTTCGAAAATCAAATAGAAATCCATTTCGATATCGAATTCCATATCGAATTCGAAATCCATTTCGATATCGAAATCCATATCGATATCGAAATCCATATCGATATCGAAATCCATATCGAATTCGAAATCCATATCGAATTCGAAATCCATTTCCATATCGAAATCCATTTCGATTTGGAAATCCATTTCGATATCGAAATCCATTTCCATATAGAAATCCATTTCGATATCGAAATCCATTTCGATGAGAATGAGACAAGCTGAAAACATTCGAATTACTCGGGTATCACAGAACATACATTGTATTTCGTGTATTTATTTCGTGTGGAGTGTCGAAGTTTAGCAGTCGCAAAAATGGAAGGAGAGAAAAATAGCCAAAGCTTGCTTTGTGCTCAATTTCGTTTTTCTGCAGAGCAAAAGAACAACAACAACGGTTTTGACATTCGAATACATTCGAAACCGATCCTCACTCTCACTCGTAGTCATTGCTTCAACATTGTGCGTCCGAGTGCTTTGCGAAATCACTCACTCAAATCCATATCGAAATCCATTTCGATATCGAATTCCATATCAATTTCGAAATCCATTTCGAATTCGAAATCCATTTCGAATTCGAAATCCATTTCGATTTCGAAATCCATATCGAAATCCATTTCGATTTCGAAATCCATTTCTATATCGAAATCCATTTCGATTTCGAAATCCATTTCGATATCGAAATCCATTTCGATTTCGAAATCCATATCGAAATCCATTTCGATATCGAATTCCATATCAATTTCGAAATCCATTTCGAATTCGAAATCCATATCGAATCCGAAATCCATATCGATATCGAAATCCAAATCGAATTCGAAATCCATTTCGATTTCGAAATCCATATAGAAATCCATTTCGATATCGAATTCCACATCGATATCGAAATCCATATCGATATCGAAATCCATATCAAATTCGAAATCCATTTCGATATCGAAATTCATATCGATTTCGAAAATCATATAGAAATCCATTTCGATATCGAATTCCATATCGAATTCGAAATCCATTTCGATATCGAAATCCATATCGATATCGAAATCCATATCGATATCGAAATCCATATCGATATCGAAATCCATATCGAATTCGAAATCCATTTCCATATCGAAATCCATTTCGATTTCGAAATCCATTTCGATATCTAAATCCATTTCGATTTCGAAATCCATATCGAAATCCATTTCGATATCGAATTCCATATCAATTTCGAAATCCATTTCGAATTCGAAATCCATATCGAATTCGAAATCCATATCGATATCGAAATCCAAATCGAATTCGAAATCCATTTCGATATCAAAATCCATTTCGATTTCGAAATCCATATAGAAATCCATTTCGATATCGAATCCGTTTCGATTTCGAAATCCATATCGAAATCCATTTCGATTTCGAAATCCATATCGAAATCCATTTCGATATCGAATTCCATATCAAGTTCGAAATCCATTTCGAATTCGAAATCCATTTCGATTTCGAAAATCATATAGAAATCCATTTCGATATCGACTTCCATATCGAACTCGAAATCCATTTCAATGTCGAAATCCATATCGATATCGAAATCCATATCGATATCGAAATCCATATCGAATTCGAAATCCATTTCCATATCGAAATCCATTTCGATTTCGAAATCCATTTCGATATCGAAATCCATTTCGTTTTCGAAATCCATATAGAAATCCATTTCAATATCGAATTCCATATCGATATCGAAATCCATATCGATATCGAAATCCATATCGATATCGAAATCCATATCGAATTCGAAATCCATTTCCATATCGAAATCCATATAGAAATCCATTTCGATATCGAATTCCATATCCATTTCGAAGTCCATATCGATATCGAAATCCACATCGAATTCGAAATCCATTTCGATATCGAAATCCATTTCGATTTCGAAATCCATTTCGATATCGAAATCCATTTCGATTTCAAAATCCATATAGAAATCCATTTCGATATCGAATTCCATATCGATATCGAAATCCATATCGATATCGAAATTCATTTCGATATCGAAATCCATTTTTTTAATTTTCGAATTCGAAATCCATATCGATATCGAAATCCATTTCGATTTCGAAAATCAAATAGAAATCCATTTCGATATCGAATTCCATATCGAATTCGAAATCCATTTCGATATCGAAATCCATATCGATATCGAAATCCATATCGATATCGAAATCCATATCGAATTCGAAATCCATTTCCATATCGAAATCCATTTCGATTTGGAAATCCAATCGATATCGAAATCCATTTCCATATAGAAATCCATTTCGATATCGAAATCCATTTCGATGAGAATGAGACAAGCTGAAAACATTCGAATTACTCGGGTATCACAGAACATACATTGTATTTCGTGTATTTATTTCGTGTGGAGTGTCGAAGTTTAGCAGTCGCAAAAATGGAAGGAGAGAAAAATAGCCAAAGCTTGCTTTGTGCTCAATTTCGTTTTTCTGCAGAGCAAAAGAACAACAACAACGGTTTTGACATTCGAATACATTCGAAGCCGATCCTCACTCTCACTCGTAGTCATTGCTTCAACATTGTGCGTCCGAGTGCTTTGCGAAATCACTCACTCAAATCCATATCGAAATCCATTTCGATTTCGAAATCCATTTCGAATTCGAAATCCATTTCGATTTCGAAATCCATTTCGAAATATATCGAAATCCATTTCGATTTCGAAATCCATTTCGATATCGAAATCCATTTCGATTTCGAAATCCATATCGAAATCCATTTCGATTTCGAAATCCATATCGAAATCCATTTCGATATCGAATTCGATATCAATTTCGAAATCCATTTCGAATTCGAAATCCATATCGAATCCGAAATCCATATCGATATCGAAATCCATATAGAAATCCATTTCGATATCGAATTCCACATCGATATCGAAATCCATATCGAATTCGTAATCCATATCGTTTTCGAAATCCATATCGAATTCGAAATCCATTTTGAATTCGAATTCCATTTCGAATACGAAATCCATTTCTATTTCAAATTCCATTTCGGTTTCGAAATCCATTTAGAATTCGAAATCCATATCGATTTCGAACTCCATTTCGAATTTGAAATCCATATCGAATTCGAATTCCATTTTAATATCAAATTCCATTTTGATTTCGAAATCCATTTCGATTTCGAATTCCATTTCGATTTCAAATTCCATATCGATTTCGAAATCCATATCAAATTTGTAATCCATTTCGATTTCGAAATCCATATCGATTTCAAAAGCCATTTCGATTTCGAAATCCAATTCGAATCCGAAATCCGTATTGAATTCAAAATCCATTTCTATTTCTAATTCCATTTCGATTTCGAAATCCATTTCGATTTCAAAATCCATTTCGATTTCGAATTCCATTTCGAATCCGAAATCCGTAGTGAAATCAAAATCCATTTCTATTTCAAATTCCATTTCAATTTCGAAATCCTTATCGAATTCGAATTCCATTTTAATTTATTCCATCGAAATTCCATTTCGATTTCGAAATCCATTTCGATTTCAAAATCCATTTCGATTTCGAACTCCATTTCGAATCCGAAATCCGTATTGAAATCAAAATCCATTTCTATTTCAAGTTCCATTTCGATTTCGAAATCCTTATCAAAATCGAATTCCATTTTAATTTCAAATTCCATTTCGGTTTCGAAATCCATTTCGATTTCAAAATCCATTTTGAATTCGAATTCCATTTCGAATGCGAAATCCATTTCGATTTCGAATTCCATTTCGACTTCAAATTCCATATCAATTTCGAAATCCATATCGAATTCGTAATCCATATCGAATTCGAAATCCATATCGAATTCCAAATCCATTTTGATATCGAAATCCATATCGATTTCAAAATACATTTTGATATCGAAATCCATATCGATTTCAAAATACATTTTGATATCGAATTCCATATCGAATTCCAAATCCATATCGAATTCCAAATCCATATCGAATTCGAAATCCATTTTGATATCGAAATCCATTTCGAATTCAAAATCCATATTGAATTCGAAATCCAATTCGAATTCGAAATCCATTTCGAATTCGAAATCCATTTCGAATTTCAAATTCCATTTCGATTTCGAAATCCATTTCGATTTCAAAATCCATTTCGAATTCGAAATCCATTTCGAATTCGAAATCCATTTCGATTTCGAAATTCCATTTCGAATTCGAAATCCATATCGATTTCGAATTCCATTTCGATTTCAAAATCCATATCGAATTCCAAATCCATTTTGATATCGAAATCCATATCGAATTCAAAATACATTTTGATTTCGAAATCCATATCGATTTCAAAATACATTTTGATATCGAATTCCATATCGAATTCGTAATCCATATTGAATTCGAATTCCATTTCGATTTCGAAATCCATATCGATATCGAAATCCATATCGAATTCGAAATCCATTTTGATACCGAAATCCATATCGAATTCGAAATCCATATTGATATCGAAATCCATTTCGAATTCAAAATCCATTTCGATTTCGAAATCCATTACGATTTCAAAATCCATTTTGAATTCGAACTCCATTTCGAATTCGAAAATCCATTTCGAATTCGAAATCCATTTCGACTTTCAAAATCCATATCGATATCGAAATCATATCGAAATCGAAATCCATATCGATTTCGAATTCCGTTTTGATTTCGAATTCCATTTCGAATCCGAAATCCGTAGTGAAATCAAAATCCATTTCGATTTCAAAATCCATTTCGATTTCGAAATCCATTATCGAATTCGAAATCCATTTCGAATTTCGAAATTCCATTTCGATTTCGAAATCCATTTCGATTTCGAAATCCATTTCGATTTCGAACTCCATTTCGAATTCGAAATCCGTATTGAAACTAAAATCCATTTCGATTTCAAATTCCATTTCGATTTCGAAATCCTTATCAAAATCGAATTCCATTTTAATTTCAAATTCCACTTCGGTTTCGAAATCCATTTCGATTTCAAAATCCATTTTGAATTCGAAATCCATTTCGAATTCGAAATCCATTTTGATTTCGAATTCCATTTCGACTTCAAATTCCATATCGATTTCGAAATCCATATCGAATTCGTAATCCATATCGAATTCGAAATCCATATCGAATTCGAAATCCATTTCGATTTCGAAATCCATATCGATTTCGAAATCCATATCGAATTCGAAATCCATTCTTAAATTTCAAAATAATCATTTTGATATCGAAATCCATATCGATTTCAAAATCCATTTTGATATCGAATTCCATATCGAATTCGAAATCCATATCGAATTCCATATCCATATCGAATTCGAAATCCATTTTGATATCGAAATCCATTTCGAATTCAAAATCCATATTGAATTCGAAATCCCATTCGAATTCGAAATCCATATCGAATTCAAATTCCATTTGAATTTCGAAATCGATATGGATTTCGAAATCCGTATTAAATTCAAAATCAATTTCTATTTCAAATTCCATTTCGGTTTCGAAATCCATTTCTATTTCAAAATCCATTTTGAATTCGAATTCCATTTCGAATACGAAATCCATATCGTTTTCGAATTCCATTTCGTTTTCGAATTTCATTTCGACTTCAAATTCCATATCGATTTCGAAATCCATATCGAATTCGAAATCCATATCGAATTCCAAATCCATTTTCATATCGAAATCCATATCGATTTCAAAATATTTTGATATCGAATTCCATATCGAATTCGTAATCCATATTGAATTCGAATTCCATTTCGATTTCGAAATCCATATCGATATCGAAATCCATATTGAATTCGAAATCCATTTTGATACCGAAATCCATATCGAATTCGAAATCCATATTGATATCGAAATCCATTTTGAATTCAAAATCCATTTCGATTTCGAAATCCATTTCGACTTCAAATTCCATATCAATTTCGAAATCCATATCGAATTCGTAATCCATATCGAAATCCAAATCCATTTTGATATCGAAATCCATATCGATTTCAAAATACATTTTGATATCGAATTCCATATCGATTTCAAAATACATTTTGATTTTGATTTCGAAATCCATATCGAATTCGTAATCCATATCGAATTCGAAATGGATTTCGAATTCGAAATCCATATTGAATTCGAATTCTATTCGTTTTCGAAATCCATATTGATATCGAAATCCATATCGAATTCGAAATCCATTTCGACTTCAAATTCCATATCGATTTCGAAATCCATATCAAATTCGAAATCCATTTTGATACCGAAATCCATATCGAATTCGAAATCCATATTGATATCGAAATCCATATCTATTTCAAAATCCATTTCTATTTCGAATTCCATTTCGATTTTGAAATCCATTTCGATTTCAAAATCCATTTTGAATTCGAATTCCAATTCGAATACGAAATTCATTTCTATTTCAAATTCCATTTCGGTTTCGAATTTCATTTCGAAATCCATTACGATTTCAAAATCCATTTTGAATTCGAAATCCATTTCGAATTCGAAATCCATTTCGATTTCGAAATCCATATCGAAATCCATTTCGATTTCGAAATCCATTTCTATATCGAAATCCATTTCGATATCGAAATCCATTTCGATTTCGAAATCCATATCGAAATCCATTTCGATATCGAATTCCATATCAATTTCGAAATCCATTTTTTTTTTTTTTTTTTTTTTTACGCGCGAATCCCAACGGGAGCACTAATTACCCACACCTCCCGCCCAACCGACCGAGGGGCGCAAGCCGCATAACGCACGGCTCGAGTCGCGGGGACAATTCACAAAACACAGACAAAAAACGACACTATAGCTAGTTACGTGCTAGATAGGAAAGTATAGAAGTTTTTAGTAAAGGCCAAAAACTGCTATGACATATACAGTCGAACAGTTCAACTGGAACACTTATTTTAAAAGAGGATATCTCCCTCGAATATTTAAATTTAAATTTTTCCACCGCTATTTTAGCATTATAGTGATAAGCTTGAATTTTTGTCTTAATAAAAGCTAAGACATCATCCGACGAATGTTCGGGATCAAGCCTTGAAACAAATATATGTTTCTTAGGTGGAACTCCAGTTAAAGGTTTATAGGAACCAGGCCGCAAATCAACCGCAGCGTCAGCGACCACGATTGAATCCGCCTGCGTGTCCGGTATTGCACCTCCAACTGGACTACTATCGGCAATATCAACAGTTATTGATAATTGCCCGGACTTTTCGGATACTACAGCTTTGTTCGTCTGCAAAGAGAGACCATTTCCTGGAGAAACGGAGATAGCCTCTTCCTTGCGACCACCTTGAGAAATGGGGGTGGTAAACGAAATAAGCTGCGGAGGATTTGTCACAGTGAAATCCATTTCGATTTCGAAATCCATATAGAAATCCATTTCGATATCGAATTCCACATCGATATCGAAATCCATATCGATATCGAAATCCATATCAAATTCGAAATCCATTTCGATATCGAAATTCATTTCGATTTCGAAAATCATATAGAAATCCATTTCGATATCGAATTCCATATCGAATTCGAAATCCATTTCGAAATCGAAATCCATATCGATATCGAAATCCATATCGATATCGAAATCCATATCGATATCGAAATCCATATCGAATTCGAAATCCATTTCCATATCGAAATCCATTTCGATTTCGAAATCCATTTCGATATCGAAATCCATTTCGATTTCGAAATCCATATCGAAATCCATTTCGATATCGAATTCCATATCAATTTCGAAATCCATTTCGAATTCGAAATCCATATCGAATTCGAAATCCATATCGATATCGAAATCCAAATCGAATTCGAAATCCATTTCGATATCGAAATCCATTTCGATTTCGAAATCCATATAGAAATCCATTTCGATATCGAAATCCGTTTCGATTTCGAAATCCATATCGAAATCCATTTCGATTTCGAAATCCATATCGAAATCCATTTCGATATCGAATTCCATATCAAGTTCGAAATCCATTTCGAATTCGAAATCCATGTCGATTTCGAAATCCATATCGAAATCCATTTCGATTTCGAAATCCATATCGAAATCCATTTCGATTTCGAAATCCATTTCTATATCGAAATCCATTTCGATTTCGAAATCCATTTCGATATCGAAATCCATTTCGATATCGAAATCCATTTCGATTTCGAAATCCATATCGAAATCCATTTCGATATCGAATTCCATATCAATTTCGAAATCCATTTCGAATTCGAAATCCATATCGATATCGAAATCCATATCGATATCCATAACGAATTCGAAATCCATTTCGATATCGAAATCCATTTCGATTTCGAAATCCATATAGAAATCCATTTCGATATCGAATTCCATATAAATTTCGAAATCCATTCCGATATCGAAATCCATATCGATATCGAAATCCATATCGATATCGAAATCCATATCGTATTCGAAATCCATTTCCATATCGAAATCCATTTCGATGTCGAAATCCATTTCGATTTCGAAAATCAAATAGAAATCCATTTCGATATCGAATTCCATATCGATTTCGAAATCCATTTCCATATCGAAATCCATTTCGATATCGAAATCCATTTCGATATCGAAATCCATTTCGATATCGAAATCCATTTCGATATCGAAATCCATTTCGATTTCGAAATCCATATAGAAATCCATTTCGATATCGAATTCCATATCGAATTCGAAATCCATATAGAAATCCATTTCGATATCGAATTCCATATCGATATCGAAATCCATATCGATATCGAAATCCATTTCGATATCGAAATCCATTTCGATTTCGAAAATCAAATAGATATCCATTTCGAATTCGAAATCCATTTCGAATTCGTAATCCATTTCGAAATCGAAATCCATTTCGATTTCGAAAATCATATAGAAATCCATTTCGATATCGACTTCCATATCGAATTCGAAATCCATTTCAATGTCGAAATCCATATCGATATCGAAATCCATATCGATATCGAAATCCATATCGAATTCGAAATCCATTTCCATATCGAAATCCATTTCGATTTCGAAATCCATTTCGATATCGAAATCCATTTCGTTTTCGAAATCCATATAGAAATCCATTTCAATATCGAATTCCATATCGATATCGAAATCCATATCGATATCGAAATCCATATCGAATTCGAAATCCATTTCCATATCGAAATCCATTTCGAAATTCATATAGAAATCCATTTCGATATCGAATTCCATATCCATTTCGAAGTCCATATCGATATCGAAATCCACATCGAATTCGAAATCCATTTCGATATCGAAATCCATTTCGATTTCAAAATCCATATAGAAATCCATTTCGATATCGAAATCCATATCGATATCGAAATCCATTTCGATATCGAAATCCATTTCGATATCGAAATCCATACCGATTTCGAAATCCATTTCGATATCGAAATCCATTTCGATTTCGAAATCCATATAGAAATCCATTTCGATATCGAATTCCATATCGATATCGAAATCCATTTCGAATTCGAAATCCATTTCGAATTCGAAATCCATTTCGAATTCGAAATCCATATCGATATCGAAATCCATATCGAATTCGAAATCCATTTCGATATCGAAATCCATTTCCACATCGAAATCCATTTCGATTTCGAAATCCATTTCGATATCGAAATCCATTTCGATTTCGAAATCCATAAAGAAATCCATTTCGATATCGAATTCCATATATCCATTTCGATATCGAAATCCATATCGATATCGAAATCCATATCGATATCGAAATCCATATCGAATTCGAAATCCATTTCCATATCGAAATCCATTTCGATTTCGAAATCCATTTCGATATCGAAATCCATTTCGATTTCGAAATCCATATAGAAATCCATTTCGATATCGAATTCCATATCGATATCAAAATCCATATCGATATCGAAATCCATATCGAATTCGAAATCCATTTCGATATCGAAATCCACTTCGATATCGAAATCCATTTCGATATCGAAATCCATTTCGATATCGGAATCCATTTCGATTTCGAAATCCATATCAAATTCGAAATCCATTTCGATATCGAAATCCATTTCGATTTCGAAAATCAAATAGAAATCCATTTCGATATCGAATTCCATATCGAATTCGAAATCCATTTCGATATCGATATCGAAATGCATATCAAATTCGAAATCCATTTCGATATCGAAATCCATTTCGATTTCGAAAATCAAATAGAAATCCATTTCGATATCGAATTCCATATCGAATTCGAAATCCATTTCGATATCGAAATCCATATCGATATCGAAATCCATATCGATATCGAAATCCATATCGAATTCGAAATCCATTTCCATACCGAAATCCATTTCGAAATCCATTTCGATATCGAAATCCATTTCCATATAGAAATCCATTTCGATATCGAAATCCATTTCGACTTCGAAATCCATATCGAAATCCATTTCGATATCGAATTCCATATCAATTTCGAAATCCATTTCGAATTCGAAATCCATTTCGTCAAATTCCTTTGAAATCCATTTCGATTTCGAAATCCATATCGAAATCCATTTCGATTTCGAATTCCATTTCTATATCGAAATCCATTTCGATTTCGAAATCCATTTCGATATCGAAATCCATTTCGATTTCGAAATCCATATCGAAATCCATTTCGATATCGAATTCCATATCAATTTCGAAATCCATTTTTTTTTTTTTTTTTTTTTTTTTTTACGCGCGAATCCCAACTAATTGCCCACACCTCCCGCCCAACCGACCGATGGGCGCAAGCCGCATAACGCACGGCTCGAGTCGCGGGGACAATTCACAAAACACAGACAAAAAACGATACTATAGCTAGTTACGTGCTAGATAGGAAAGGATAGAAGTTTTTAGTAAAGGAATCGAGAGCTCTGAACCGATTACATGATAAAGACGATTATAATCGGAACAAAGAACTCGAAAAGGTTCATACATAAGGTAGTTAGTAGTACATCGTGGAAGTGTTAGAGGAATATAGTTTCTAGTAGGTCTACAAGGAACTGTTAGTTTTACTCGGTTCAATAGCTCGGGAGAGTCTATATCCCCGTTAAGGAGCTTGTGCATAAATATGACGCCAAGCATTAATCTACGATTAGAAAGGGAAGGAAGGTCAAGTAAAAGAAGTCTACTAGAGTACGAAGGCAAGTTGATTTTACGATCCCAGTTCAGACCACGAAGAGCAAAGAGAAGGAACTGTTTTTGAACTGATTCTATTCTTGCTTTATGTGAATCGTATTGGGGTGACCATATGCAGGTTGCATATTCTAAAATTGGACGAACCAATGAGGTGTAAAGAACCTTGGTTGTATATGGATCGTCAAATTCCTTTGACCATCTTTTAACAAATCCAAGAACACCCATGGCTTTTCCGACAGTAGGGCTTATATGGGACTTAAAAGTCAATTTATGGTCCATAAGTACTCCCAAGTCAATCATCTCATTAAGTCTGGTTAATGAAACGTTATTAAGAAAGTAGGTAATTAACTGAGGAGTGTTTCTGAAAAAAGTCATGACCTTGCATTTAGATGTGTTTAGGTTTAATAAATTGTGTCGACACCAAGATTGAAAGTTTTGGAGGTCAGACTGCAACCGTGAAGGTGATATAATATCTCTGTAGCTGAGACAAAGCTTTACATCATCTGCATACATGGGGACACGAGAATGTATTATAACGGATGGAAGATCGTTAATAAAAAGGGTGAATAGCAGTGGTCCCAGATGACTACCCTGAGGCACTCCCGAAGTTACTTGGATGGTCCTTGAACTTGAAGACTTGAATAGAACTTTCTGTGTTCTGTCTGTCAGGTATTCACGAATCCAACAAATTAAAGGGCTTGGGAAGCCAATTTTGTTTAATTTTAAAAGAAGAAGTGTATGATTAACAGAATCAAAAGCCTTGCTGAAATCAGTATAAATAACATCAGTCTGTCTTGCATTCCTAAATCCTTCGATCGTTAAAGATGTAAATTCTAATAGGTTAGTGGTAGTAGATCTACGTTTCACAAACCCATGTTGAGATGGTGAAATAATAGATCTACAAAAATGTTGCAATTGAGAAGTGATTAACTTTTCAAATGCTTTAGGAATAGCGGACAATTTAGAAATACCCCTATAATTGGATGCTTCGGACTTTTTACCATTTTTATGAAGAGGAATTATATAAGATTGCTTCCATATAGACGGGAAATGACAAGATTTAACGGACAACGAAAAAAGTTTTTGAAGTGGCTTACATAGAGCCTCAGCACAAAATCTGAGTACACAACCAGGTATTCCATCAGGACCAGGTGTGTACACAGGTTTTACTAAATTAAGCACGCTAATAAGCGAACTTTCATCGATCGAAGGACTACAAATACAATTAGACCTATTTATCTGATAAGGATATAAAAGATTCGCTCGGTATTCCGTTGAGGAATATGTTGTTGTGAAGAAATCAGCAAACAAATCGGCAATCGCTTGATCAGAGTCCGCTATATTATTTTCAAACGATAAGATTGATGGGTGGACATCCATCTTACGTTTAGAATTCACAAAACTATAAAACTGTTTAGGATCACGGGAAAACTCAAGCTTACAACGCTTGAGGTAATTATTATAGCAGTGCTTGTTAAGCAACATAAAATTGGAGCGAGCAACTGCGTAAAGAGCAAAGTCTGAAGAACGTCCCGATTTCTTGTATTTTTTATAATATCTGGATTTGACATTTTTTAAGTTGGATAGCTCACGAGAAAACCAGGGAGGTCGGTGAGACGACACTGGAGTCCTCAGTGGGACACAAACCTTAAAAAGCGAACCAAGAGTATCATAAAACAACGAGATAGCAAGATCCATGTCTGAGCAACTGTATAAGGATGACCAGTCAGTTCTCAGAATGAGCTCATTCAGTTTAACAAAGTTAGTCTTGCGAAAATTACGAGATTTAATCACAGGACTGACACCAGCAATCGGTGCACGAAACGACAGATCTACAGATAAATCCAGAGTAGGATGAAAATTGTCTTCGGGCAAGACTAGAGGGTCGGTTCTAGTTACTGCACAGTTGGTGGAATCCAACACAAATATCAGATCTAAGGATCTGCCTATGTAATTTCGCACAGGGTTTATTTGAGCTAATGATAACTCAAAAAGGCCATCAACGAAGCAGTGAGATTTAGAAGGAAGCAACAAAGCAGATTCATCAGATTGAGACCATACTATTTCTGGTAAGTTAAATTCACCAAAGACGATTAAGATATCTCTATCAGAAAGCAATGAAGAAATATATCGAATAGAATCTAAATGTTTTGCGTACACCGCCATGTCGGATTGTGGCGGAACGTAAGAACAAGTAATGTAGACAGAGAAAGACTTGAATCTGACCTTAACGCTAACAAACTCAATCTCCAGAATGTCCGGTGAATGAATTTGGTCAGAAGTTAAGGCCGTGTCAACAGCAATCAGAACTCCTCCGCCTACACGAGAAGTCCGATCACATCTAAAAATTGAAAATTTTGCGGAAAGAACAGATGCATCGTTAATATCGGGTTTTAAACCATGTCTCAGTAAACACTAAAATTTTAAATTCAAATCCTAGACTATCTAGATAGAGTCTAGGAAGCTTAGATTTAAGTCCTCTCACGTTCTGATAGGCCAGATGAAGGGACGAGATTAGTTTTTTGGAACACCAGCCGATGCTGATATTCCAGAAGATGAAGAATTAGATGGGATAGAAAGCCTAATCGGATCTCGAGTTTTCTTTTTGGCCGTGTATTCTTTTACTAAAATGTGATCCGGCCAAAAACTGCTATGACATATACAGTCGAACAGTTCAACTGGAACACTTATTTTAAAAGAGGATATCTCCCTCGAATATTTAAATTTAAATTTTTCCACCGCTATTTTAGCATTATAGTGATAAGCTTGAATTTTTGTCTTAATAAAAGCTAAGACATCATCCGACGAATGTTCGGGATCAAGCCTTGAAACAAATATATGTTTCTTAGGTGGAACTCCAGTTAAAGGTTTATAGGAACCAGGCCGCAAATCAACCGCAGCGTCAGCGACCACGATTGAATCCGCCTGCGTGTCCGGTATTGCACCTCCAACTGGACTACTATCGGCAATATCAACAGTTATTGATAATTGCCCGGACTTTTCGGATACTACAGCTTTGTTCGTCTGCAAAGAGAGAACATTTCCTGGAAAAACGGAGATAGCCTCTTCCTTGCGACCACCTTGAGAAATGGGGGTGGTAAACGAAATAAGCTGCGGAGGATTTGTCACAGTGAAATCCATATCGAATTCGAAATCCATATCGATATCGAAATCCAAATCGAATTCGAAATCCATTTCGACTTCGAAATCCATATAGAAATCCATTTCGATATCGAATTCCACATCGATATCGAAATCCATATCGATATCAAAATCCATATCAAATTCGAAATTCATTTCGATATCGAAATTCATTTCGATTTCGAAAATCATATAGAAATCCATTTCGATATCGAGTTCCATATCGAATTCGAAATCCATTTCCATATCGAAATCCATTTCGATTTCGAAATCCATTTCGATATCGAAATCCATTTCGATTTCGAAATCCATATCGAAATCCATTTCGATATCGAATTCCATATCAATTTAGAAATCCATTTCGAATTCGAAATCCATATCGAATTCGAAATCCATATCGATATCGAAATCCAAATCGAATTCGAAATCCATTTCGATATCGAAATCCATTTCGATTTCGAAATCCATATAGAAATCCATTTCGATATCGAAATCCGTTTCGATTTCGAAATCCATATCGAAATCCATTTCGATTTCGAAAACCATATCGAAATCCATTTCGATATCGAATTCCATATCAAGTTCGAAATCCATTTCGAATTCGAAATCCATTTCGAATTCGAAATCCATTTCGAATTCGAAATCCATGTCGATTTCGAAATCCATATCGAAATCCATTTCGATTTCGAAATCCATTTCTATATCAAAATCCATTTCGATTTCGAAATCCATTTCGATATCGAAATCCATTTCGATATCGAAATCCATTTCGATATCGAAATCCATTTCGATTTCGAAATCCATATCGAAATCCATTTCGATATCGAATTCCATATCAATTTCGAAATCCATTTCGAATTCGAAATCCATATCGATAACGAAATCCATATCGAAATCTATAACGAATTCGAAATCCATTTCGATATCGAAATCCATTTCGATTTCGAAATCCATATAGAAATCCATTTCGATATCGAATTCCATATAAATTTCGAAATCCATTCCGATATCGAAATCCATTTCGATATCGAAATCCATTTCGATTTCGAAAATCAAATAGAAATCCATTTCGATATCGAATTCCATATCGATATCGAAATCCATATCGAATTCGAAATCCATTTCGATATCGAAATCCATTTCGATTTCGAAATCCATTTCCATATCGAAATCCATTTCGATATCGAAATCCATTTCGATATCGAAATCCATTTCGATATCGAAATCCATTTCGATTTCGAAATCCATATAGAAATCCATTTCGATATCGAATTCCATATCGAATTCGAAATCCATATAGAAATCCATTTCGATATCGAATTCCATATCGATATCGAAATCCATATCGATATCGAAATCCATTTCGATATCGAAATCCATTTCGATTTCGAAAATCAAATAGAAATCCATTTCGAATTCGAAATCCATTTCGAATTCGAAATCCATTTCGATATCGAAATCCATTTCAATTTCGAAAATCATATAGAAATCCATTTCGATATCGACTTCCATATCGAATTCGAAATCCATTTCCATATCGAAATCCATTTCGATTTCGAAATCCATTTCGTTTTCGAAATCCTTATCGATATCGAAATCTATTTCAATATCGGAATCTATTTCGAATTCGAAATCCATATCGATATCGAAATCCATATCGATATCGAAATCCATATCGAATTCGAAATCCATTTCCATATCGAAATCCATTTCGATGTCGAAATCCATTTCGTTTTCGAAAT
Source organism: Drosophila saltans (assembly GCA_018903575.1). NCBI lineage: Eukaryota > Metazoa > Arthropoda > Insecta > Diptera > Drosophilidae > Drosophila > Drosophila saltans. The sequence continues at coordinate 44,063 of JAEIGH010000325.1, forward strand.
CCATATAGAAATCCATTTCAATATCGAATTCCATATCGATATCGAAATCCATATCGATATCGAAATCCATATCGAATTCGAAATCCATTTCCATATCGAAATCCATTTCGAAATCCATATAGAAATCCATTTCGATATCGAATTCCATATCCATTTCGAAGTCCATATCGATATCGAAATCCACATCGAATTCGAAATCCATTTCGATATCGAAATCCATTTCGATTTCGAAATCCATTTCGATATCGAAATCCATTTCGATTTCAAAATCCATATAGAAATCCATTTCGATATCGAAATCAATATCGATATCGAAATCCATTTCGATATCGAAATCCATACCGATTTCGAAATCCATTTCGATATCGAAATCCATTTCGATTTCGAAATCCATATAGAAATCCATTTCGATATCGAATTCCATATCGATATCGAAATCCATTTCGAATTCGTAATCCATTTCGTCCATTTCTTTTTGGCCGTGTATTCTTTTACTAAAATGTGATCCGGCCAAAAACTGCTATGACATATACAGTCGAACAGTTCAACTGGAACACTTATTTTAAAAGAAGATATCTCCCTCGAATATTTAAATTTAAATTTTTCCACCGCTATTTTAGCATTATAGTGAGGAGCTTGAATTTTTGTCTTAATAAAAGCTAAGACATCATCCGACGAATGTTCGGGATCAAGCCTTGAAACAAATATATGTTTCTTAGGTGGAACTCCAGTTAAAGGTTTATAGGAACCAGGCCGCAAATCAACCGCAGCGTCAGCGACCACGATTGAATCCGCCTGCGTGTCCGGTATTGCACCTCCAACTGGACTACTATCGGCAATATCAACAGTTATTGATAATTGCCCGGACTTTTCGGATACTAAAGCTTTGTTCGTCTGCAAAGAGAGAACATTTCCTGGAGAAACGGAGATAGCCTCTTCCTTGCGACCACCTTGAGAAATGGGGGTGGTAAACGAAATAAGCTGCGGAGGATTTGTCACAGTGAAATCCATATCGAATTCGAAATCCATATCGATATCGAAATCCAAATCGAATTCGAAATCCATTTCGATTTCGAAATCCATATAGAAATCCATTTCGATATCGAATTCCACATCGATATCGAAATCCATATCGACATCGAAATCCATATCAAATTCGAAATCCATTTCGATATCGAAATTCATTTCGATTTCGAAAATCATATAGAAATCCATTTCGATATCGAATTCCATATCGAATTCGAAATCCATTTCGATATCGAAATCCATATCGATATCGAAATCCATATCGATATCGAAATCCATATCGAATTCGAAATCCATTTCCATATCGAAATCCATTTCGATTTCGAAATCCATTTCGATATCGAAATCCATTTCGATTTCGAAATCCATATCGAAATCCATTTCGATATCGAATTCCATATCAATTTCGAAATCCATTTCGAATTCGAAATCCATATCGAATTCGAAATCCATATCGATATCGAAATCCAAATCGAATTCGAAATCCATTTCGATATCGAAATCCATTTCGATTTCGAAATCCATATAGAAATCCATTTCGATATCGAAATCCGTTTCGATTTCGAAATCCATATCGAAATCCATTTCGATTTCGCAATCCATATCGAAATCCATTTCGATATCGAATTCCATATCAAGTTCGAAATCCATTTCGAATTCGAAATCCATTTCGAATTCGAAATCCATGTCGATTTCGAAATCCATATCGAAATCCATTTCGATTTCGAAATCCAATTCTATATCGAAATCCATTTCGATTTCGAAATCCATTTCGATATCGAAATCCATTTCGATATCGAAATCCATTTCGATATCGAAATCCATTTCGATTTCGAAATCCATATCGAAATCCATTTCGATATCGAATTCCATATCAATTTCGAAATCCATTTCGAATTCGAAATCCATATCGATATCGAAATCCATATCGAAATCCATAACGAATTCGAAATCCATTTCGATATCGAAATCCATTTCGATTTCGAAATCCATATAGAAATCCATTTCGATATCGAATTCCATATAAATTTCGAAATCCATTCCGATATCGAAATCCATTTCGATTTCGAAAATCAAATAGAAATCCATTTCGATATCGAATTCCATATCGTATATCGAAATCCATATCGATATCGAAATCCATTTCGATATCGAAATCCATTTCCATTTCGAAATCCATTTCGATATCGAAATCCATTTCGATATCGAAATCCATTTCGATATCGAAATCCATTTCGATATCGAAATCCATTTCGATTTCGAAATCCATATAGAAATCCATTTCGATATCGAATTCCATATCGAATTCGAAATCCATATAGAAATCCATTTCGATATCGAATTCCATATCGATATCGAAATCCATATCGATATCGAAATCCATTTCGATATCGAAATCCATTTCGATTTCGCAAATCAAATAGAAATCCATTTCGAATTCGAAATCCATTTCGAATTCGAAATCCATTTCGATTTCGAAAATCATATAGAAATCCATTTCGATATCGACTTCCATATCGAATTCGAAATCCATTTCCATATCGAAATCCATTTCGATTTCGAAATCCATTTCGTTTTCGAAATCCTTATCGATATCGAAATCTATTTCAATATCGGAATCTATTTCGATATCAAAATCCTTATTGATTTCGAAATCCATATCGAAATCCATTTCAATATCGAATTCCATATTAATTTCGAAGTCCATTTCGAATTCGAAATCCATATCGATATCGAAATCCATATCGATATCGAAATCCATATCGATATCGAAATCCATATCGAATTCGAAATCCATTTCCATATCGAAATCCATTTCGATGTCGAAATCCATTTCGTTTTCGAAATCCATATAGAAATCCATTTCAATATCGAATTCCATATCGATATCGAAATCCATATCGATATCGAAATCCATATCGAATTCGAAATCCATTTCCATATCGAAATCCATTTCAAAAATCCATATAGAAATCCATTTCGATATCGAATTCCATATCCATTTCGACGTCCATATCGATATCGAAATCCATATCGAATTCGAAATCCATTTCGATATCGAAATCCATTTCGATATCGAAATCCATTTCGATTTCGAAATCCATTTCCATATCGATATCGAAATCCATTTCGATATCGAAATCCATTTCCATATCGAAATCCATTTCGATTTCGAAATCCATTTCGATATCGAAATCCATTTCGATTTCGAAATCCATATAGAAATCCATTTTAATATCGAATTTCTCATCGATATCGAAATCCATATCGATATCGAAATCCATATCGAATTCGAAATCCATTTCCATATCGAAATCCATTTCGAAATCCATATAGAAATCCATTTCGATATCGAATTCCATATCCAATTCGAAATCCATATCGATATCGAAATCCACATCGAATTCGAAATCCATTTCGATATCGAAATCCATTTCGATTTCGAAATCCATTTCGATATCGGAATCCATTTCGATTTCGAAATCCATATCGAAATCCATTTCGATATCGAATTCCATATAAAATTCGAAATCCATTCCGATATCAAAATCCATTTCGATATCGAAATCCATTTCGATTTCGAAAATCAAATAGAAATCCATTTCGATATCGAATTCAATATCGATATCGAAATCCATATCGAATTCGAAATCCATTTCGATATCGAAATCCATTTCGATTTCGAAATCCATATAGAAATCCATTTCGATATCGAATTCCATATCGAATTCGAAATCCATATAGAAATCCCTTTCGATATCGAATTCCATATCGATATCGAAATCCATATCGATATCGAAATCCATTTCGATATCGAAATCCATTTCGATTTCGAAAATCAAATAGAAATCCATTTCGAATTCGAAATCCATTTCGAATTCGAAATCCATTTCGATATCGAAATCCATTTCGATTTCGAAAATCATATAGAAATCCATTTCGATATCGACTTCCATATCGAATTCGAAATCCATTTCAATGTCGAAATCCATATCGATATCGAAATCCATATCGATATCGAAATCCATATCGAATTCGAAATCCATTTCCATATCGAAATCCATTTCGATTTCGAAATCCATTTCGATTTCGAAATCCATTTCGATTTCGAAAGTCATATAGAAATCCATTTCGATATCGAATTCCATATCGAATTCGAAATCCATTTCCATATCGAAATCGATTTCGATTTCGAAATCCATTTCGATATCGAAATCCATTTCGATTTCGAAATCCATATAGAAATCCATTTCGATATCGAATTCCATATCGATATCGAAATCCATATCGATATCGAAATCCATTTCGATATCGAAATCCATTTCGATTTCGAAATTCATATAGAAATCCATTTCGATATCGAATTCCATATCGAATTCGAAATCCATTTCCATATCGAAATCGATTTCGATTTCGAAATCCATTTCGATATCGAAATCCATTTCGATTTCGAAATCCATTTCGATATCGAAATCCATTTCGAAATGGATTTCTATATGGATTTCGAAATCGAAATGGATTTCGATATCGAAATGGATTTCGAAATCGAAATGGATTTCCAAATCGAAATGGATTTCGATATCGAAATGGATTTCGATATCGAAATGAATTTCGAAATCGAAATGGATTTCGATATGGAAATGGATTTCGAATTCGATATGGATTTCGATATCGAAATGGATTTCGAATTCGATATGGATTTCGATATCGAAATGGATTTCGTATTCGATATGGATTTCGATATCGATATGGATTTCGATATCGATATGGAATTCGATATCGAAATGGATTTCTATATGGATTTCGATTTCGAAATCCATTTCGATATCGAAATCCATTTCGATTTCGAAATCCATATAGAAATCCATTTCGATATCGAATTCCATATCGATATCGAAATCCATATCGATATCGAAATCCATATCGAATACGAAATCCATTTCGATATCGAAATCCATATCGAATTCGAAATCCATTTCGATATCGAAATCCATATCGAATTCGAAATCCATTTCCATATCGAAATCCATTTCGATTTCGAAATTCATTTCGATATCGAAATCCATTTCGATATCGAAATCCATTTCGATTTGGAAATCCATTTCGATTTCGAAATCCATTTCGATATCGAAATCCATTTCGATTTCGAAATCCATATAGAAATCCATTTCGAAATGGATTTCGATATCGAAATGGATTTCGAAATCGAAATGGATTTCGATATCGAAATGGATTTCGAAATCGAAATGGATTTCGATATCGAAATGAATTTCGAAATCGAAATGGATTTCGATATTGAAATGGATTTCGATATCGAAATGGATTTCGAAATCGAAATGGATTTCGATATGGAAATGGATTTCGAATTCGATATGGATTTCGATATCGAAATGGATTTCGAATTCGATATGGATTTCGATATCGAAATGGATTTCGTATTCGATATGGATTTCGATATCGATATGGATTTCGATATCGATATGGAATTCGATATCGAAATGGATTTCTATATGGATTTCGAAATCGAAATGGATTTCGATATCGATATGGATTTCGATATCGATATGGATTTCGACATTGAAATGGATTTCGAATTCGATATGGAAGTCGATATCGATATGGATTTCGATATCGATATGGAATTCGATATCGAAATGGATTTCTATATGGATTTCGAAATCGAAATGGATTTCGATATCGAAATGGATTTCGAAATCGAAATCGATTTCGATATGGAAATGGATTTCGAATTCGATATGGAATTCGATATCGAAATGGATTTCTATATGAATTTCGAAATCGAAATGGATTTCGATATCGAAATGGATTTCGATATCGATATGGATTTCGATATCGATATGGAATTCGATATCGAAATGGATTTCTATATGGATTTCGAAATCGAAATGGATTTCGATATCGAAATGGATTTCGAAATCGAAATCGATTTCGATATGGAAATGGATTTCGAATTCGATATGGAATTCGATATCGAAATGGATTTCTATATGACTTTCGAAATCGAAATGGATTTCGAAATCGAAATGGATTTCGATATGGAAATGGATTTCGAATTCGATATGGATTTCGATATCGATATGGATTTCGATATCGATATGGATTTCGATATCGATATGGATTTCGACATTGAAATGGATTTCGAATTCGATATGGAAGTCGATATCGAAATGGATTTCTATATGATTTTCGAAATCGAAATGGATTTCGATATCGAAATGGATTTCGAATTCGAAATGGATTTCGAATTCGAAATGGATTTCGAATTCGAAATGGATTTCGAATTCGAAATGGATTTCGAATTCGAAATGGATTTCGAATTCGAAATGGATTTCGAATTCGAAATGGATTTCTATTTGATTTTCGAAATCGAAATGGATTTCGATATCGAAATGGATTTCGATATCGATATGGATTTCGATATCGATATGGAATTCGATATCGAAAGGGATTTCTATATGGATTTCGAATTCGATATGGAATTCGATATCGAAATGGATTTCTATATGGATTTCGAAATCGAAATGGATTTCGATATCGAAATGGATTTCGAATTCGATATGGATTTCGATATCGATATTGAATTCGATATCGAAATGGATTTCTATTTGATTTTCGAAATCGAAATGGATTTCGATATCGAAATGGATTTTGATATCGGAATGGATTTCGAATTTTATATGGAATTCGATATCGAAATGGATTTCGATATGGATTTCCAAATCGAAATGGATTCCGATATCGAAATGGATTTCGAAATCGAAATGGATTTCGATATCGAAATGGATTTCGAATTCGATGTGGATTTCGATATCGATATGGATTTCGAAATGGATATGGAATTCGATATCGAAATGGATTTCTATATGGATTTCGAAATGGATTTCGATATGGAAATGGATTTCGAATTCGATATGGATTTCGATATCGATATGGATTTCGATATCGATGAGAAATTCGATATTAAAATGGATTTCTATATGGATTTCGAAATCGAAATGGATTTCGATATCGAAATGGATTTCGAAATCGAAATGGATTTCGATATGGAAATGGATTTCGATATCGAAATGGATTTCGATATCGATATGGAAATGGATTTCGAAATCGAAATGGATTTCGATATCGAAATGGATTTCGATATCGAAATGGATTTCGAATTCGATATGGATTTCGATATCGAAATGGATTTCGTATTCGATATGGATTTCGATATCGATATGGATTTCGATATCGATATGGAATTCGATATCGAAATGGATTTCTATATGGATTTCGAAATCGAAATGGATTTCGATATCGAAATGGATTTCGATATCGAAATGAATTTCGAAATCGAAATGGATTTCGATATTGAAATGGATTTCAATATCGAAATGGATTTCGAAATCGAAATGGATTTCGATATGGAAATGGATTTCGAATTCGATATGGATTTCGATATCGAAATGGATTTCGAATTCGATATGGATTTCGATATCGAAATGGATTTCGAATTCGATATGGATTTCGATATCGATATGGATTTCGATATCGATATGGAATTCGATATCGAAATGGATTTCTATATGGATTTCGAAATCGAAATGGATTTCGATATCGAAATGGATTTCGATATCGAAATGGATTTCGATATCGATATGGATTTCGATATCGATATGGAATTCGATATTGAAATGGATTTCTATATGGATTTCGAAATCGATATGGATTTCGAAATCAAAATGGATTTCGATATCGAAATGGATTTCCAATTTGATATGGATTTCGATATCGATATGGATTTCTATATCGATATGGAATTCGATGTCGAAATGGATTTCTTTATGGATTTCGATATCGATATGGAATTCGATATCGAAATGGATTTCTATATGGATTTCGAAATCGAAATGGATTCCGATATCGAAATGGATTTCGATATCGTAATGGATTTCGATATCGAAATGGATTTCGAATTCGATATGGATTTCGATATCGATATGGATTTCGATATCGATATGGAATTCGAAATCGAAATGGATTTCTATATGGATTTCGAAATCGAAATGGATTTCTATATCGAAATGGATTTCGAATTCGATATGGATTTCGATATCGATATGGATTTCGATATCGATATGGAATTCGATATCGAAATGGATTTCTATATGGATTTCGAAATCGAAATGGATTTCGATATTGAAATGGAATTCGATATCGAAATGGATTTCTATATGGATTTCGAAATCGAAATGGATTTCGATATCGAAATGGATTTCGAAATCGAAATGGATTTCGATATGGAAATGGATTTCAAATTCGATATGGAATTCGATATCGAAATGGATTTCTATATGATTTTAGAAATCGAAATGGATTTCGATATCGAAATGGATTTCGAATTTGATATGGATTTCGATATCGATATAGATTTCGATATCGATATGGAATTCGATGTCGAAATGGATTTCTTTATGGATTTCGATATGGATATGGAATTCGATATCGAAATGGATTTCTATATGGATTTCGAAATCGAAATGGATTTCGATATCGAAATGGATTTCGAAATCGAAATGGATTTCGAAATCGAAATGGATTTTCGATATCGAAATGGATTTCGAAATCGAAATGGATTTCGATATCGAAATGGATTTCGAAATCGAAATGGATTTCGATATCGAAATGGATTTCGATATCGAAATGGATTTCGATATCGAAATGGATTTCGAATTCGATATGGATTTCGATATCGATATGGATTTCGATTTCGAAATGGATTTCGATATCGATATGGATTTCGATATCGAAATGGATTTCGATATCGAAATTGATTTCGAAATGGATTTCGAAATCGAAATGGATTTCGATATCGAAATGGATTTCGAAATCGAAATCGATTTCGATATGGAAATGGATTTCGAATTCGATATGGAATACGATATCGAAATGGATTTCTATATGAATTTCGAAATCGAAATGGATTTCGATATTGAAATGGATTTCAATATCGAAATGGATTTCGAAATCGATATGGATTTCGATATGGAAATGGATTTCGATATCGAAATGGATTTCGATGTCGATATGGATTTCGATATCGATATGGAATTCGATATCGAAATGGATTTCTATATGGATTTCGAAATTCGATATGGAATTTCGATATCGAAATGGATTTCGATATCGAAATGGATTTCGAAATCGAAATGGATTTCGATATCGAAATGGATTTCGATATCGAAATGGATTTCGATATCGAAATGGATTTCGAATTCGATATGGAATTTCGATATCGAAATGGATTTCGATATGAATTTCGAATCGAAATTTCGAAATGGATTTCGATATTCGAAATGGATTTCGATATCGAAATGGATTTCGAAATCGAAATGGATTTCGATATCGAAATGGATTTCGAATTCGATATGGATTTCGATATCGAAATGGATTTCGAAATCGATATGGATTTCGATATCGAAATGGATTTCGATATCGAAATGGATTTCGATATCGAAATGGATTTCGATATCGATATGGATTTCGATATCGAAATGGATTTCGAATATCGATATGGATTTCGATATCGAAATGGATTTCATATGGAATTCGATATCGAAATGGATTTCGATATCGAAATGGATTTCGATATCGAAATGGATTTCGATTTCGATATCGAAATGGATTTCGAATTCGAAATGGATTTCGATATCGAAATGGATTTCGAATATCGATATGGAATTCGATATCGAAATGGATTTCTATATGGATTTTCGAAATCGAAATGGATTTCGATATCGAAATGGATTTCGAAATCGATTTCGATTTCGATATCGAAATGGATTTCGATATCGAAATGGATTTCGATATCGAAATGGATTTCGATATCGAAATGGATTTCGATATCGAAATGGATTTCGATATCGATATGGATTTCGATATCGATATGGATTTCGATATCGAAATGGATTTTCGAATATCGAAATGGATTTCGATATGGAATTTCGAAATCGATATGATTGAATTTCGAAATGGATTTCGAAATGGTTTCGAAATGGATTTCGATATCGAAATGGATTTCGATATGGAAATGGATTTCGAATTCGATATGGATTTCGATATCGATATGGATTTCGATATCGATATGGAATTCGATATCGAAATGGATTTCTATATGGATTTCGAAATCGAAATGGATTTCGATATTGAAATGGATTTCGAAATCGAAATGGATTTCGATATGAAATGGATTTCGAAAATCGAAATGGATTTCGATATCGAAATGGATTTCGATATGGATTTCGAAATCGAAATGGATTTCGATATCGAAATATGGATTTCGATATCGAAATGGATTTCGATATCGATATGGATTTCGATATTCGAAATGGATTTCGATATCGAAATTTCGATTTCGAAATCGATTTATGGATTTCGATATCGAAATGGATTTCGAAATCGAAATGGATTTCGATATGAAATGGATTTCGAAATCGAAATGGATTTCGATATCGAAATGGATTTCGAATTCGATATGGATTTCGATATCGAAATGGATTTCGATATCGATATGGATTTCGATATCGATATGGATTTCGAATTCGAAATGGATTTCGAATATCGTGAATTCGATATCGAAATGGATTTCTATATGGATTTCGAAATCGAAATGGATTTCGATATCGAAATGGATTTCGATATCGAAATGGATTTCGAATATCGAAATGGATTTCGAAATCGATATGGATTTCGATATCGAAATGGATTTCGAATTCGATATGGATTTCGATATCGAAATGGATTTCGAAATTCGATATGGATTTCGATATCGAAATGGATTTCGATATCGAAATGGATTTCGATATCGAAATGGATTTCGAAATCGAAATGGATTTCGAAATCGAAATGGATTTCGATATCGAAATGGATTTCGATATCGAAATGGATTTCGATATCGAAATGGATTTCGAAATCGAAATGGATTTCGATATCGATATGGATTTCGATATTCGATATGGATTTCGAATATCGATATGGATTTCGAATTCGAAATGGATTTCGATAATTTCGATATGGATTTCGATATCGAAATGGATTTCGATATCGAAAGATTTCGAAATCGAAATGGATTTCGATATCGAAATGGATTTCGATATCGAAATGGATTTCGATATCGAAATGGATTTCGATATCGAAATGGATTTCGATATCGAAATGGATTTCGAAATATTTCGAAATGGATTTCGAAATCGAAATGGATTTCGATATCGAAATGGATTTCGAATATCGAAATGGATTTCGATATCGATATGGATTTCGAAATTTCGAAATGGATTTCGATATCGAAATTTCGATATCGAAATGGATTTCGATATCGAAATGGATTTCGAAATGAATGGATTTCGATATCGAAATGGATTTCGATATGGATTTCGAAATCGAAATGGATTTCGATATCGAAATGGATTTCGAATATCGATATGGATTTCGATATCGAAATGGATTTCGATATCGATATGGATTTCGATATCGAAATGGATTTCGATATCGAAATGGATTTCGAATTCGATATGGATTTCGAAATCGAAATGGATTTCGAAATCGATATGGATTTCGATATCGAAATGGATTTCGATATGGATTTCGAAATCGAAATGGATTTCGATATCGAAATGGATTTCGAAATCGAAATGGATTTCGATATCGAATTGGATTTCGATATCGAAATGGATTTCGAATTCGATATGGATTTCGATATCGATATGGATTTCGAATTCGAAATGGATTTCGAAATTCGATATGGATTTCGATATCGAAATGGATTTCGAATATGGATTTCGAAATCGAAATGGATTTCGATATCGAAATGGATTTCGATATCGAAATGGATTTCGATATCGATATGGATTTCGATATTTTCGATATGGATTTCGAAATCGAAATGGATTTCGATATCGAAATGGATTTCGAAATCGATATGGATTTCGATATCGAAATGGATTTCGATATCGAAATGGATTTCGATATCGAAATGGATTTCGATATCGAAATGGATTTTCGAAATATCGAAATGGATTTCGATATCGAAATGGATTTCGAAATCGAAATGGATTTCGAAATCGAAATGGATTTCGATATCGAAATGGATTTCGAAATCGATATGGATTTCGATATCGAAATGGATTTCGAAATCGATATGGATTTCGATATCGATATGGATTTCGAATTCGAAATGGATTTCGAAATTTATATGGAATTCGATATCGAAATGGATTTCTATATGGATTTTCGAAATCGAAATGGATTTCGATATCGAAATGGATTTCGATATCGAAATGGATTTCGAAATCGAAATGGATTTCGATATCGAAATGGATTTCGAAATCGAAATGGATTTCGATATCGAAATGGATTTCGATATGGATTTCGATATGGATTTCGATATCGATATGGATTTCGAAATGATTTCGAATCGAAATGGATTTCGAAATCTATATGGATTTCGATATCGAAATGGATTTCGATATGAATGGATTTCGAAATCGAAATGGATTTCGATATCGAAATGGATTTCGATATCGATATGGATTTCGATATCGATATGGATTTCGATATCGATATGGATTTCGATATCGAAATGGATTTCGATATGGATTTCGATATCGAAATGGATTTCGATATCGAAATGGATTTCGATATCGAAATGGATTTCGATATCGAAATGGATTTCGATATCGAAATGGATTTCGAAATCGAAATGGATTTCGATATCGAAATGGATTTCGATATCGAAATGGATTTCGAAATCGAAATGGATTTCGATATCGAAATGGATTTCGAAATCGAAATGGATTTCGATATCGAAATGGATTTCGAAATCGAAATGGATTTCGATATCGATATGGATTTCGATATCGATAATTCGATATCGAAATGGATTTCGATATCGAAATGGATTTCGATATCGAAATGGATTTCGAAATGGATTTCGATATCGAAATGGATTTCGATATTCGATATGGATTTCGAAATCGAAATGGATTTCGATATCGAAATGGATTTCGATATCGAAATGGATTTCCGAAATTTCGATATCGAATTGGATTTCGAAATCGAAATGGATTTCGAATTCGATATGGATTTCGATATCGAAATGGATTTCGATATCGAAATGGATTTCGAATTCGAAATGGATTTCGAAATCGATATGGATTTCGATATCGAAATGGATTTCGATTTCGATATGGATTTCGATATCGAAATGGATTTCGAATTCGAAATGGATTTCGAAATCGATATGGATTTCGATATCGAAATGGATTTCGATATGGATTTCGAAATCGAAATGGATTTCGATATCGAAATGGATTTCGAATTCGATATGGATTTCGATATCGAAATGGATTTCGAATTCGATATGGATTTCGATATCGATATGGATTTCGAATTCGAAATGGATTTCGAAATTTATATGGAATTCGATATCGAAATGGATTTCTATATGGATTTCGAAATCGAAATGGATTTCGATATCGAAATGGATTTCGATATCGATATGGATTTCGATATCGATATGGATTTCGGAAATCGATATGGAATTTCGATATCGAAATGGATTTCGAAATCGATATGGAATTCGATATCGAAATGGATTTCGATATCGATATGGATTTCGAAATCGATATGGATTTCGAATATCGAAATGGATTTCGAAATTCGATATGGAATTCGATATCGAAATGGATTTCGATATCGAAATGGATTTCGATATCGAAATGGATTTCGAAATCGATATGGATTTCGATATCGAAATGGATTTCGATATGGATTTCGATATCGAAATGGATTTCGATATCGAAATGGATTTCGATATGGATTTCGAAATTTATATGGATTTCGATATCGAAATGGATTTCGATATCGAAATGGATTTCGATATCGAAATGGATTTCGAATTCGATATGGATTTCGATATCGATATGGATTTCGAATTCGATATGGATTTCGATATCGAAATTTCGATTTCGAAATGGATTTCGAAATCGAAATGGATTTCGATATCGAAATGGATTTCGATATTCGAAATGGATTTCGATATCGATATGGAATTCGATATCGAAATGGATTTCGATATCGATATGGATTTCGAAATCGAAATGGATTTCGATATCGAAATGGATTTCGAAATCGATATGGATTTCGATATCGAAATGGATTTCGATATCGATGTGGATTTCGATATCGAAATGGATTTCGAAATTCGATATGGATTTCGATATCGAAATGGATTTCGAATTCGATATGGATTTCGATATCGAAATGGATTTCGAATTTCGAAATGGATTTCGAAATCGATATGGAATTTCGATATCGAAATGGATTTCGATATCGAAATGGATTTCGATATCGAAATGGATTTTCGAAAGGATTTCGAAATGGATTTCGAAATCGATATGGATTTCGATATCGAAATGGATTTCGAAATCGATATGGATTTCGATATCGAAATGGATTTCGAATTCGAAATGGATTTCGATATCGAAATGGATTTCGATATCGAAATGGATTTCGATATCGAAATGGATTTCGAAATCGAAATGGATTTCGATATCGAAATGGATTTCGAAATCGATATGGATTTCGATATCGAAATGGATTTCGAATTCGATATGGATTTCGATATCGAAATGGATTTCGATATTCGATATGGATTTCGATATCGAAATGGATTTCGATATCGATATGGATTTCGAAATCGAAATGGATTTCGATATCGAAATGGATTTCGAAATCGATATGGAATTCGATATCGAAATGGATTTCGATATGGATTTCGATATCGAAATGGATTTCGAATTCGATATGGATTTCGATATCGAAATGGATTTCGATATCGATATGGATTTCGAATATCGAAATGGATTTCGAATTCGAAATGGATTTCGAAATCGAAATGGATTTCGATATCGAAATGGATTTCGATATCGAAATGGATTTCGAAATCGAAATGGATTTCGATATCGAAATGGATTTCGATATCGATATGGATTTCGATATCGATATGGATTTCGATATCGATATGGGATTTCGAATTCGAAATGGATTTCGATATCGAAATGGAATTTCGATATCGAAATGGATTTCGATTTCGAAATGGATATGGATTTCGATATCGAAATGGATTTCGATATCGATATGGATTTCGATATCGAAATGGATTTCGATATCGAAATGGATTTCGAAATCGAAATGGATTTCGATATCGAAATGGATTTCGAATTCGATATGGATTTCGATATCGAAATGGATTTCGATATCGTATGGATTTCGAATATCGAAATGGATTTCGAAATTGATATGGATTTCGATATCGAAATGGATTTCGATATGAATGTTTCGATATCGAAATGGATTTCGAATTCGATATGGATTTCGATATCGAAATGGATTTCGATATCGATATGGAATTTCGATATCGAAATGGATTTCGATTTCGATATGGATTTCGATATCGAAATGGATTTCGATATCGAAATGGATTTCGATATCGAAATGGATTTCGAAATTCGATATGGATTTCGATATCGAAATGGATTTCGAATTCGAAATGGATTTCGATATCGAAATGGATTTCGATATCGAAATGGATTTCGATATCGAAATGGATTTCGAAATCGATATGGATTTCGATATCGAAATGGATTTCGAATTCGATATGGATTTCGATATCGAAATGGATTTCGAATTCGATATGGATTTCGATATCGAAATGGATTTCGATATTCGATATGGATTTCGATATCGATATGGATTTCGATATCGATATGGAATTCGATATCGAAATGGATTTCTATATGGATTTCGAAATCGAAATGGATTTCGATATCGAAATGGATTTCGAAATCGAAATGGATTTCGATATCGAAATGGATTTCGAATTCGATATGGATTTCGATATCGATATCGAAATGGATATCGTATATGGATTTCGACAATCGAAATGGATTTCGATATCGAAATGGATTTCGATATCGAAATGGATTTCGAAATCGAAATGGATTTCGATATCGAAATGGATTTCGAATTCGAAATGGATTTCGATATCGAAATGGATTTCGAATTCGATATGGATTTCGATATCGAAATGGATTTCGAATTCGATATGGATTTCGATATCGATATGGATTTCGATATCGAAATGGATTTCGATATCGAAATGGATTTCGAATTCGATATGGATTTCGATATCGAAATGGATTTCTATAATGGATTTCGAAATCGAAATGGATTTCGATATCGAAATGGATTTCGAAATCGAAATGGATTTCGATATCGAAATGGATTTCGAAATCGAAATGGATTTCGATATCGAAATGGATTTCGAATTCGATATGGAATTCGATATCGAAATGGATTTCGAATTCGAAATGGATTTCGATATCGAAATGGATTTTTGAATATCGAAATGGATTTCGATATTCGAAATGGATTTCGAATATCGAAATGGATTTCGAAATCGATATGGATTTCGATATCGAAATGGATTTCGAATTCGATATGGATTTCGATATCGAAATGGATTTCGAATTCGATATGGATTTCGATATCGAAATGGATTTCGATATCGATATGGATTTCGATATCGAAATGGATTTCGAATTCGATATGGATTTCGATATCGAAATGGATTTCGAATATGGATTTCGAAATCGATATGGATTTCGATATCGAAATGGATTTCGATATCGAAATGGATTTCGAAATCGAAATGGATTTCGATATCGAAATGGATTTCGAATTCGATATGGATTTCGATATCGAAATGGATTTCGAAATCGATATGGATTTCGATATCGAAATGGATTTCGAAATCGATATGGATTTCGATATCGATATGGATTTCGATATCGATATGGAATTCGATATCGAAATGGATTTCGAAATCGATATGGAATTCGATATGGATTTCGAAATCGAAATGGATTTCGATATCGAAATGGATTTCGATATCGAAATGGATTTCTATATGAATTTCGAAATCGAAATGGATTTCGATATTGAAATGGATTTCAATATCGAAATGGATTTCGAAATCGAAATGGATTTCGATATGGAAATGGATTTCGAATTCGATATGGATTTCGATATCGAAATGGATTTCGAATATGTTTTCGAAATCGAAATGGATTTCGATATCGAAATGGATTTCGAATTCGAAATGGATTTCGATATCGAAATGGATTTCGATATCGATCGAAATGGAATTCGATATCGAAATGGATTTCGAATTCGATGTGGATTTCGATATCGATATGGATTTCGAAATCGATATGGAATTCGATATCGAAATGGATTTCTATATGGATTTCGAATTCGATATGGAATTCGATATCGAAATGGATTTCTATATGGATTTCGAAATCGAAATGGATTTCGATATCGAAATGGATTTCGAAATCGAAATCGATTTCGATATGGAAATGGATTTCGAATTCGATATGGAATTCGATATCGAAATGGATTTCTATATGAATTTCGAAATCGAAATGGATTTCGATATTGAAATGGATTTCAATATCGAAATGGATTTCGAAATCGAAATGGATTTCGATATCGAAATGGATTTCGAATTCGAAATGGATTTTCGATATGGATTTCGATATCGAAATGGATTTCGATATCGATATGGATTTCGATATCGAAATGGATTTCGATATCGATATGGAATTCGATATCGAAATGGATTTCGAATTCGATATGGATTTCGATATCGAAATGGATTTCGAAATCGATATGGATTTCGATATCGAAATGGATTTCGAAATCGATATGGAATTCGATATCGAATATGGATTTCGAAATCGAAATGGATTTCGATATCGAAATGGATTTCGAAATCGAAATGGATTTCGATATCGAAATGGATTTTTCGAAATCGAAATGGATTTCGATATCGAAATGGATTTCGATATCGATATGGAATTTCGATATCGAAATGGATTTCGATATCGATATGGATTTCGAAATCGATATGGATTTCGATATCGAAATGGATTTCTATATGGATTTCGAAATCGAAATGGATTTCGATATCGAAATGGATTTCTATATGGATTTCGAAATCGAAATGGATTTCGATATCGAAATGGATTTCGATATCGAAATGGATTTCGAAATCGAAATGGATTTCGATATCGAAATGGATTTCGAATTCGATATGGATTTCGATATCGAAATGGATTTCGATATCGATATGGATTTCGATATCGAAATGGATTTCGAATTCGATATGGATTTCGATATCGATATGGATTTCGATATCGAAATGGATTTCGATATCGAAATGGATTTCGAATTCGATATGGATTTCGATATCGAAATGGATTTCGAAATCGATATGGAATTCGATATCGAAATGGATTTCGAATATCGATATGGAATTTCGATATCGAAATGGATTTCGATATCGAAATGGATTTCGATATCGAAATGGATTTCGATATCGAAATGGATTTAATCGAAATCGATTTCGATATGGAAATGGGATTTCGAATTCGATATGGAATTCGATATCGAAATGGATTTCTATATGGATTTCGAAATCGAAATGGATTTCGATATCGAAATGGGATTTCGATATCGAAATGGATTTCGATATCGAAATGGATTTCGATATGGAAATTTCGATATCGAAATGGATTTCGATATCGATATGGATTTCGATATCGAAATGGATTTCGATATCGATATGGATTTCGATATCGAAATGGATTTCGATATCGAAATCGATTTCGAAATGGATTTCGATATGGATTTCGAAATCGAAATGGATTTCGATATCGAAATGGATTTCGAAATCGAAATCGAATTTGGAAATGGATTTCGAAATCGAAATGGATTTCGATATCGAAATGGATTTCGATCGAAATGGATTTCGATATGGATTTCGAAATCGATATGGATTTCGATATCGAAATGGATTTCGATATATGGATTTCGATATCGATATGGATTTTCGATATCGAAATGGATTTCGAATTCGAAATGGATTTCGATATCGAAATGGATTTCGATATCGAAATGGATTTCGATATCGATATGGATTTCGATATCGAAATGGATTTCGATATCGAAATTTGATTTTCGAAATCGAAATGGGATTTCGAAATTTCGATATGGGATTTCGAAATCGAAATGGATTTCGATATCGAAATGGATTTCGATATTCGATATGGAATTCGATATCGAAATGGATTTCGATATGGATTTCGAAATCGAAATGGATTTCGATATCGAAATGGATTTCGATATCGAA
Source organism: Drosophila saltans (assembly GCA_018903575.1). Taxonomy (NCBI): domain Eukaryota; kingdom Metazoa; phylum Arthropoda; class Insecta; order Diptera; family Drosophilidae; genus Drosophila; species Drosophila saltans. The sequence continues at coordinate 63,405 of JAEIGH010000325.1, forward strand.
ATGGATTTCGAAATCGAAATGGATTTCGATATCGAAATGGATTTCGATATCGAAATGGATTTCGAATTCGATATGGATATGGATTTCGATATCGAAATGGATTTCGAAATCGAAATGGATTTCGATATCGAAATGGATTTCGATATCGAAATGGATTTCGATATCGAAATGGGATTTCGATATCGAAATGGATTTCGAATTCGAAATGGATTTCGATATCGAAATGGATTTCGATATGGATTTCGAAATTCGAAATGGATTTCGATATCGAAATGGATTTCGAAATCGAAATGGATTTCGATATCGAAATGGATTTCGATATCGAAATTCGATATCGAAATGGATTTCGATATCGATATCGATATCGAAATGGATTTCGATTTCGAAATGGATTTCGATATCGAAATGGATTTCGATATCGAAATGGATTTCGATATCGAAATGGATTTCGATATCGAAATGGATTTCGAAATCGAAATGGATTTCGATATCGAAATGGATTTCGAAATCGAAATGGATTTCGATATCGAAATCGATATCGAAATGGATTTCGATATCGATTTTTCGAAATCGAAATGGATTTCGATGGATTCGATAATCGATTATCGAAATCGATATGGATTTCGATATCGAAATGGATTTCGATATCGAAATGGATTTCGATTTTCGAATGAAATGGATTTCGATATCGATTTCGAAATCGAAATGGATTTCGATATCGAAATGGATTTCGATATCGAAATTTCGATTTCGATATCGAATTTCGATATCGAAATCGATTTCGATATCGATATCGAAATCCATTTCGATATCGAAATGGGATATCGAAATCCATTTCGATTTCGAAATGATTTCGAAATCCATTTTCGATATCGAAATGGATTTCGATATCGAAATGGATTTCGATATCGAAATCCATTTCGAAATCGAAATGGATTTCGATATATCGAAATCCATTTCGAAATCGAAATGGATTTCGATTTCGAAAATCAAATCGAAATCCATTTCGATATCGAATTCCATATAGAAATCCATTTCGATTTCGAAATCCATTTCGATATCGAAATCCATTTCGATATCGAAATCCATTTCGAATATCGAAATCCATTTCGATTTCGAAATCCATTTCGATATCGAAATCCATTTCGATATCGAAATCCATTTCGATATCGAAATCCATTTCGATATCGAAATCCATTTCGATTTCGAAAATCATATAGAAATCCATTTCGATATCGAATTCCATATCGAATTCGAAATCCATTTCGATTTCGAAATCCATTTCGATATCGAAATCCATATCGATATCGAAATCCATATCGATTTCGAAATCCATTTCGATTTCGAAAATCAAATAGAAATCCATTTCGATATAGAATTCCATATCGATATCGAAATCCACATCGAATTCGAAATCCATTTCGATATCGAAATCCATTTCGATTTCGAAATCCATTTCGATATCGAAATCCATTTCGATTTCGAAATCCATTTCGATATCGAAATCCATTTCGAAATCAAAATCGATATCGAAATCCATTTCGATATCGAAATCCATTTCGATATCGAAAATCCATATCGAAATCGAAATCCATTTCGATATCGAAATCCATTTCGGAAATCGAAATCCATTTCGATATCGAAATCCATTTCGATATCGAAATCCATTTCGATATCGAAATCCATTTCGATTTCGAAATCCATTTCGATTTCGAAATCCATTTCGATTTCGAAAATCAAATAGAAATCCATTTCGATATCGAAATCCATTTCGATTTCGAAATCCATATAGAAATCCATTTCGATATCGAATTCGAAATCAATTTCGATTTCGAAATCCATTTCGATATCGAAATCCATTTCGATTTCGAAATCCATTTCGATATCGAAATCCATTTCGATTTCGAAATCCATATAGAAATCCATTTCGATATCGAATTCCATATCGATATCGAAATCCATATCGATATCGAAATCCATTTCGATATCGAAATCCATTTCGATTTCGAAATCCATTTCGATATCGAAATCCATTTCGATATCGAAATCCATTTCGATATCGAAATCCATTTCGATATCGAAATCCATATCGATTTCGAAATCCATTTCGATTTCGAAATTCGAAATCCATTTCGATATCGAAATCCATATCGATATCGAAATCCATTTCCATATCGAAATCCATTTCGATATCGAAATCCATTTCGATTTCGAAATCCATATAGAAATCCATTTCGATATCGAATTCCATATCGATTTCGAAATCCATTTCGATATCGAAATCCATTTCGATTTCGAAATCCATTTCGATATCGAAATCCATTTCGATTTCGAAATCGATATAGAAATCCATTTCGATATCGAAATCCATATCGAATTCGAAATCCATATAGAAATCCATTTCGATATCGAATTCCATATCGATATCGAAATCCATATCGATATCGAAATCCATTTCGATATCGAAATCCTTTTCCATATCGAAATCCATTTCGATATTGAAATCCATTTCAATATCGAAATCCATTTCGATTTCGAAATTCATATAGAAATCCATTTCGATATCGAAATCCATTTCGATTTCGAAATCCATATAGAAATCCATTTCGATATCGAATTCCATATCGAATTCGAAATCCATATAGAAATCCATTTCGATATCGAATTCCATATCGATTTCGAAATCCATATCGATATCGAAATCCATTTCGATTTCGAAAACCCATTTCGATATCGAAATCCATTTCGATATCGAAATCCATTTCGATTTCGAAATCCATTTCGATATCGAAATCCATTTCGATATTCGAAAACCATTTCGATATCGAAATCCATTTCGAATTCGAAATCCATTTCGATATCGAAATCCATTTCGAAATCCATATCGAAATCCAATTCGATCCATATCGATATTCGAAATCCATTTCGATATCGAAATCCATTTATCGATATCGAAATCCATATCGATATCGAAATCCATATCGATTTCGAAATCCATTTCGATATCGAAATCCATTTCGATTTCGAAATCCATTATAGAAATCCATTTCGATATCGAAATCCATATCGATTTCGAAATCCATATAGAAATCCATTTCGATATCGAAATCCATATCGAATTCGAAATCCATTTCGATATCGAAATCCATTTCGATATCGAAATCCATATCGAATTCGAAATCCATTTCGATATCGAAATCCATATCGATTTCGAAATCCATTTCGATATCGAAATCCATTTCGATATCGAAATCCATATCGATATCGAAATCCATTTCGATATCGAAATCCATATCGATATCGAAATCCATATCGAATTCGAAATCCATTTCGATATCGAAATCCATATCGATATCGAAATCCATTTCGATATCGAAATCCATATCGAATTTCGAAATCCATTTCGATATCGAAATCCATTTCGATATCGAAATCCATTTCGATTTCGAAATCCATATCGAAAATCCATTTCGATATCGAATTCCATATCGATATCGAAATCCATTTCGATATTCGAAATCCATTTCGATATCGAAATCCATTTCGATTTCGAAATCCATATCGATTTCGAAATATTCGATATCGAAATCCATATCGAATTCGAAATCCATTTCCATATCGAAATCCATTTCGATATCGAAATCCATTTCGATATCGAAATCCATTTCGATTTCGAAATCCATTTCGATATCGAAATCCATTTCGATTTCGAAATCCATATAGAAATCCATTTCGATATCGAATTCCATATCGATTTCGAAATCCATATCGATATCGAAATCCATTTCGATATCGAAATCCCATCGATTTCGAAATCCATTTCGATATCGAAATTTCGATATCGAAATCCATTTCGATTTCGAAATCCCATTTCGATATCGAAATCCATATCGATTTCGAAATCCATTATCGATATCGAAATCCATTTCGATATCGAAATCCATTTCGAATTCGAAATCCATTTCGATTTCGATATCCATATAGAAATCCATTTTGATATCGAATTCCCTATCAATTTCGAAATCCATTTCGAATTCGAAATCCATATACATATTGAAATCCATATCCATTTCGAAATCCATTTCGATTTCGAAATCCATATCGAAATCCATTTCGATATCGAATTCCATTTCGATATCGAAATCCATATCGATATCGAAATCCATATCGAATTTCGAAATCCATTTCCATATCGAATTCCGAAATCCATATAGAAATCCATTTCGATATCGAAATCCATATCCATTTCGAAATCCATTTCGATATCGAAATCCATTTCGATTTCGAAATCCATATCGAAATCCATTTCGATATCGAATTCCATATCAATTTCGAAATCCATTTCGAATTCGAAATCCATATCGATATCGAAATCCATATGTATCGAAATCCATATCGAATTCGAAATCCATTTCGATATCGAATTCCATATCGATATCGAAATCCATATCGATATCGAAATCCATATCGAATTCGAAATCCATTTCGATATCGAAATCCATATCGAATTCGAAATCCATTTCGATATCGAAATCCATATCGAAATTCGAAATCCATTTCGATATCGAAATCCATTTCGATTTCGAAATCCATTTCGAAATTCGAAATCCATTTCGATATCGAAATCCATTTCGATTTCGAAATTCATATAGAAATCCATTTCGATATCGAATTCCATATCGAATTCGAAATCCATTTCGATATCGAAATCGATTTCGATTTCGAAATCCATTTCGATATCGAAATCCATTTCGGAATTCGAAATCCATTTCGATATCGAAATCCATATCGAATTCGAAATCCTGATATCGAAATCCATTTCGATATCGAATTCCATTATCGATATCGAAATCCATATCGATATCGAAATCCATTTCGATTTCGAAAATCAAATCGAAATCCATTTCGAATTTCCATTTCGAAATTCGAAATCCATTTCGAATTCGAAATCCATTTCGATATCGAAATCCATTTCGATTTCGAAAAAATCATCGAAATCCATTTCGATATCGAACTTCATATCGAATTTCGAAACCATTTCATCGAAATCTATCGATATCGAAATCCATTTCGATATCGAAATCCATATCGAATTCGAATTTTCGATATCGAAATCCATTTCAATTTCGAAATCCATTTCGATATCGAATTTCGATATCGAATTATCGAAATCCATTTCGAATATCGAAATCCATTTTCGATATCGAAATCCATTTCGATATTCGAAATTCATTTTCGATATCGAAATCCATTTCGATTTCGAAATTTTCGATATAGAAATCCATTTCGATATCGAATTCCATATCGATATCGAAATCCATATTGATATCGAAATCCATATCGATTTCGAAATCTCATTTCGATATCGAAATCCATTTTCGATTTCGAAATCCATTATAGAAATCCATTTCGATATCGAATTCCATATCCATTTTCGAAATCCATATCGATATCGAAATCCATATCGAATTCGAAATCCATTTCGATATCGAAATCCATTTCGATATCGAAATCCATATCGATATCGAAATCCATTTCGATATCGAAATCCATTTCGATATCGAAATTCATATCGGAAATCCATTTCGATATCGAAAATCCATATCGAATTCGAAATCCATTTCGATATCGAAATCCATTTCGATTTCGAAATCCATTTTCGATTTCGAAATCCATTTCGATTTATCGAAATCCATTTCGATATCGAAATCCATATAGAAATCCATTTCGATATATCGAATTCCATATCGATATTCGAAATCCATTTCGATATCGAAATCCATATCGAATTCGAAATCCATTTCGATATCGAAATCCATATTGAATTCGAAATCCATTTCGATATCGAAATCCATTTATTTCGAATTTCGAAATCCATTTCGATATCGAAATCCATTTCGATTTCGAAATCCATTTCGATTTCGAAATCCATTTCGATATCGAAATCCATTTCGATATCGAAATCCATTTCGATTTCGAAATTCATTTCGATATCGAAATCCATTTCGATATCGAAATCCATTTCGATATCGAAATCCATATCGAATTCGAAATCCATTTCGATATCGAAATCCATTTCGATTTCGAAATCCATATCGATATCGAAATCCATTTCGAATATCGAAATCCATTTCGATTTCGAAATCGATATCGAAATCCATTTCGATATCGAAATCCATATCGAATTTCGAAATCCATTTCGAATTCGAAAATCATATCGAAATCCATTTATCGATATCGAAATCCATATCGAATTCGAAATCCATTTCGATATCGAAATCCATTTCGATTTCGAAATCCATATCGATATCGAAATCCATATCGATTTCGAAATCCATTTCGATTTCGAAATCCATTTCGATTTCGAAATCCATTTCGATATCGAAACTCCATATCGAAATCCCTTTTCGATATCGAAATCCATATCGATTTCGAAATCCATTTCGAATTTCGAAATCCATATCGAAATCCATTTCGATATCGAATTCCATATCGATATCGAAATCCATTTCGAATTCGAAATCCATTTCGATTTCGAAATCCATATCGATTTCGAAATCCATTTCGATATCGAAATCCATATAAATTCGATATCGAAATCCATTTCGATTTCGAAATCCATATCGATTTGAAATCCATTTCGATATCGAAATTCCATATCGATATCGAAATCCATTTCGAATTCGAAATCCATTTCGATATCGAAATCCATATCGATTTCGAAATCCATTTCGATATCGAAATCCATATCGAATTCGAAATCCATTTCGAATATCGAAATCCATTTCGATTTCGGAAATCCATTTCGATCAATCGAAATCCATTTCGATATCGAATTCTATATCGAATTCGAAATCCATTTCGATATTCGAAATCCATTTCGATATCGAAATCCATATCGAATTCGAAATCCATTTCGATATCGATTTCGAAATCCATTTCGAATTCGAAATCCATTTCGATATCGAAATCCATTCGATATCGAAATCCATTTCGATATCGAATTCCATATCAATTTTCGAAATCCATTTCGAATATCGAAATCCATATCGAATTCGAAATCCATATCGATATCGAAATCCATTTCGATATCGAAATCCATTTTTCGAAATCCATTTCGATCGATATCGAAATCCATTTCGATATCGAATTCCATATCGATATCGAAATCCATTTCGATATCGAAATCCATTTCGAAATTGAAATCCATTTCGATATCGAAAATCCATTTCGATTTCGAAATCCATTTCGATATCGAAATCCATTTCGATTTCGAAATCCTATAGAAATCCATTTCGATATCGAATTCCATATCGATATCGAAATCCATATCGATATCGAAATCCATATGGAATTCGAAATCCATTTCGATTTCGAAATCCATTTCGATTTCGAAATTCGATTTCGATATCGAAATCCATTTTCGATTTCGGAAATCTGATATGGAATTCGATATCGAAATGGATTTCGAATTCGATTTCGATATCGAAATTCATTTCGATATCGAAATTCGATATCGATATTCGAAATTCATTTCGATATCGAAATTCGATTTCGATATATCGAAATCGATTTCGATATCGAAATCCATTTCGATATCGAAATGGATTTCGAATTCGAAATGGATTTCGATATCGAAATGGGATTTCGAATATCGATAGGATTTCGATATCGAAATGGATTTCGAATTCGGATATGGAATTCGATATCGATAATGGATTTCGAAATCGATATGGATTTCGATATCGAAATGGATTTCGAATTCGATATGGATTTCGATATCGAAATGGATTTCGATATCGATATGGAATTCGATATCGAAATGGATTTCTATATGGATTTCGAAATCGAAATGGATTTCGAATATCGAAATGGATTTCGAATATCGATATGGATTTCGAAATCGATATGGATTTCGATATCGAAATGGATTTCGATATTCGATATGGATTTCGATATCGAAATGGATTTCGATATCGAAATGGGATTTCGAATATCGAAATGGATTTCGAAATCGATATGGATTTCGATATCGAAATGGATTTCGATATCGAAATGGATTTCGGAATATCGAAATGGATTTCGAAATCGAAATGGATTTCGATATCGAAATGGATTTCGAAATGGATTTTCGATATCGATATGGATTTCGATATCGAAATGGATTTTCGAAATGGATTTCGAAATCGATATGGATATTCGATATCGAAATGGATTTCGATATCGAAATGGGATTTCGAATATCGAAATGGATTTCGATATGGATTTCGATATCGAAATGGATTTCGAAATCGAAATGGATTTCGGATATCGAAATGGATTTCGAATTCGATATGGATTCTTATATGGATTTCGAAATGGATTTCGATATCGAAATGGGATTTCGATATCGAAATGGATTTCGATATGGAATTCGATATCGAAATGGATTTCGAAATCGAAATGGATTTCGAAATCGAAATGGATTTCGATATTTCGAATCGAAATGGATTTCGATATCGAAATGGGATTTCGAAGATATGGATTTCGATATCGAAATGGATTTCGATATCGATATGGAATTCGATATCGAAATGGATTTCTATATGGATTTCGAAATCGAAATGGATTTCGATATCGAAATGGGATTTCGAATTCGATATGGGATTTCGATATCGAAATGGATTTCGATATCGATATGGATTTCGAATTCGAAATGGATTTCGATATCGATATGGATTTCGATATCGAAATGGATTTCGATATGGAATTCGATATCGAAATGGATTTCGAAATCGAAATGGATTTCGAAATCGAAATGGATTTCGATATCGAATATGGATTTCGAAATCGAAATGGATTTCGATATCGAAATGGATTTCGAAATCGAAATGGATTTCGATATCGAAATGGATTTCGATATCGAAATGGATTTCGATATCGAAATGGAATTTCGATATCGAAATGGATTTCGATATCGAAATGGATTTCTCGATATCGAAATGGATTTCGAATTCGAAATGGGATTTCGAAATTCGATATGGATTTCGATATCGAAATGGATTTCGATATGGATTTCGATATCGAAATGGATTTCGATATCGATATGGATTTCGATATCGAAAATGGGATTTCGAAATTCGATATGGATTTCGATATCGAAATGGATTTCGATATTCGAAATGGATTTCGAAATTCGAAATGGATATTTTGATATCGATATGGATTTCGAAATCGAAATGGATTTCGATATCGAAATGGATTTCGAATTCGAAATGTGATATCGAAATGGATTTCGAAATCGATATGGATTTCGATATCGAATATGGATTTCGATATCGAAAAGGATTTCGATAATATGGAAATCGATATCGAACTGGATTTCTATATGGATTTCGAAATCGAAATGGATTTCGATATCGAAATGGATTTCGATATCGAAATGGATTTCGATATCGAAATGGATTTCGATATCGATATGGATTTCGGAATTCCGAAATGGATTTCGAAATTGATATGGAATTCGATATCGAAAGGGATTTCGATATGGATTTCGATAATCGAAATGGATTTCGATATCGATATGGATTTCGATATCGGAAATGGATTTCGATATCGATATGGAATTCGATATCGAAATGGATTTCGAAATCGAATATGGATTTTTCGAAATGGATTGATATCGAAATGGAAATAATTCGAAATGGATTTCGATAATCGATGGATTTCGATATCGATATGGATTTCGAATTCGAAATGGGATTTCGAAATTGATATGGAATTCGATATCGAAATGGATTTCGATATTTTCGATATGGATTTCGAAATCGAAATGGATTTCGAAATTCGAATATGGATTTCGAATATCGAAATGGATTTCGATATCGATATGGAATTCGATATCGAAATGGATTTCGATATGGATTTCGAAATCGAAATGGATTTCGATATCGATATCGAAATGGATTTCGATATGGGATTTCGATTTCGATATCGAAATGGATTTCGAAATCGAAATGGATTTCGATATCGAAATGGATTTCGATATCGAAATGAAATGGATTTCGAATTCGATATGGATTTCGATATCGATATGGATTTCGATATCGATATGGAATTCGATATCGAAATGGATTTCGATATGGATTTCGAAATCGAAATGGATTTCGAAATCGATATGGATTTCGATATCGAAATGGATTTCGAAATCGATATGGATTTCACTGT